>QGSO01000288.1:331123-505051 GCA_011037825.1 Carya cathayensis
CGGGGATCCTGAAATTTACAAAAATATCTCTATAAGACCTAAAGTCCCTCTAAGTCTCATTCTGTAGGAAAATCGGATATCAGACTGATATTTTACTATAGGAGCCTGAGGTTGCGGGAGTCAGGTTTCAAATCACAGAGCCAAAACCATTCTCCGATAATGAACCACAAAAGCTTGACAATTTGATGGTGACCAACACCAGCATCAAAAACCTTCTTTCTCAAAGCCCAACCCATTTCACCCATCTAAAAACCCGACCAACCCTGAAAGGCAACTCATAGTCTTTGGTAACTGCAGGTTCCCTCACAGCATCAGGCTCAGACCAAGCATAAACCCCGCGTTCCTGCCTACTACCAGGTACAGTGCTGTCCAGAATAACAGCCACCAGGAATGCAATTACCATGTGTAATGACAGTATTGTGTTCAGGACATAGTTCACCTGCACAAAAACCATATAAACAAAAGTTTGCCAGATGTAAGTAATCTCATTTATACCGGAACACAAGAATGAGTTTGCATTTAGAAGATTCATGAGTAATAGACTAATAGTGATTGAAATGGATTGGGGTCCCACTAATTTGCAGTTTCAGCAGGGCTGGCATGCTAAGATAAAAATGTAGCTCAACTTACTGGAACCTGGAACCCTCAACTGTATAATGGTACCGTGCAGCTTGCTCTACTTTTAATATACGCACACAGACACACAACTGTATGAATGTATGTATATAGGTATGCAGGTTTCTCTTTACATCTATATACCCATATAAATTTGAGGAAAAAAGGGGGCAACAACCACCAGATGGAATCCCCAAGATTCCATCCAGAAAAGATTGCACAGTGAGCAGTTACACTGATGGAACCAATGATTAATAATTCCAAGTATATCCAGGTAGCTTCCAAAGTACAAGAGCTTATTTTTTACTTTCTTCCCATGCTGGGATTTGCTGTGGAAAAGAAGTAGAACAAGGCAGGAAGAAATATAGCGATTGTCCCCCATCTAGACACATGATAATAATGTTGGTCGACGGAAGGAGATAGAACGTGTATTAAGCGCAGCACTTTGCTAGCATTCGAAAGATATTATTGTTTAACATGCCATAAGAAATAGATGAGACTGACCAAGTAAAAGACGTTTCTTCTTACAAAAAGGTCACAAAGACGCATACCCCTCCATATTTGCTGCGGAAAGGCCCATGGGAAACCACTATGTAAGGCTCCAAATATCTTGGGACAGAGAAGTTGCTATTTGGAGACACACCATACTGCTGAAAGTATGCCGGAATTGAAAGAGAGAAAAATAAAGATAATCCAACGATTATAATATTCCGAGAGCTTCCAGCCTCACTATAACGTAGATTTGACAAGCCCAAAGCTGTAAGCATTGCCCACATGAAGCACAATAATGCAGCAACCATGACTTCAGGAATTGATGCTATAAAGCCTCCAACTTTACCTGTGTACCACAGACACAGAGCAAAGATTAGTGAAGAACATGAGAAACAAGAAGCTTTATGGTGTGTATTGTTGTAAACTTCAATCAATGACAATTTGTCACAGTAAGACCAAAAAGTGGTATCCCTACACAACTTGTAGTTCCAGATTGTTCAAGTGGTAATGGAATCTCACTGTTGCAGTGATACGCAATTTTAAATCACTCCCTAGACAAACAAACTTTGAATATAAAAATGGTAGACAAGCATGATGACGATATATCAATTTGGTATATATAGCCAAATTGAAAACCTGACATGCAAATTTAGCAAGATATTTCATACACAACATTTGGCAGTGTGTGCCATCTTCGCAAGTCATTTTACTTTGTGGTATCCCTAGTTTACATGATGCAATTTCAGCTCCACTGCTTTCCTAGTGTTGACATTAAACCTCAAACTAGCACTTGTTTGTGTCATTGCTGAAAAGACTAATTATTAAAGTTGCTTGTATCATCTAATACATAACAATCTCAGTTGTGTTGGGCTCATAAAAAAAAACTTCAGCTCCCCATCATCACTCATCAGTCCTTGAACATAATATAACACATTAATCAGCATTTGCACAAAGAACCCTGTCTCTCACATCTGTCCAAGCAGACATTGTGGAAGCAAACCTGCCTCAGGCCTATTCTGAACTGTTCATTTGTTTTCACAGATGGGATGAGATTAAAGTTGAAAGTTGAATAAAATATTGTTAGAATATATTTTTTTAATATTATTATTGTTTATTTTATTTTGTGTGGAAATTTGAGAAAGTTGTAATGATTAGATGAGATAAGATGGGATAAGTTGAGATGGGTTGTGAAAACAAATGAGGTATTTTTAGTATTGGCTATTTGGTTTCAAAACAATGGGTAAGGTTTGTTATTTGATTTGGGTTGATAGATAAGATTTATCTATAAAGATAATGGATAAGGGTTGATAAGAAATCAAATTTAGCTACAAATGCTCTATGTGATGAGATAAATTTGAGTATTGGATGAAGATGGAGGTTTGAAAATCTCAAAATCCGAAACTTGGATGAAGACCATGTTATCTGGAATTCTAAAGAAGAGTTGGGGCCCATTTGGATACTTAGAATACTTAGAATATCTTAGTATATATGTAAATAGTAGTGAAATGATTTGATTAAAGATGTTTTATTTGGTTTTGGAAAAGGGGAGAGAAAAAGTTGAATAAAAATATTATAAAGTTAAAAAATTGTTTAAATATTATTTTTGTTTTGAAATTTGAAAAAGTAATATTGTTTTTTGTGTTTTTGTTTGGGAGTTTGGGAAATTTGTAATGATTAGATGAAAAAGTTGAAGAATTAAAATTGAAAAGTGTTTGCGTTTGAGTGAAGTTTGGGAAGGAAATATCTGAGAATACTTGACAATAGTTGTATTGCCAAACGGACCCTTAATATTTCAGTAGGAACCTATCACAACAGGCCACCTGCAGATTTTCAAGAATGCAATTTTGAAATTTAAAGAGTTCGATCAGTTCAAGTACCCTTCTAGGAGCACGAAATTGACCTATGAAGTTACCCAAACAGTTATTGATATTGCATCCAAGCGTGCCAAGAGAGAGAGTTTTGGGACTTTTACAAGAATTGTATCTCTTGGAATTTTTGGAAACCACATAAAATACAAGGATAATGATAGTGTGATTTGAGGTGAGTTCAACTACTGGATGTTCCAGGAGAATTCAAGTTTGACAATTGTCAGGAGAATTGACAATTGCAGTAGGTTGTCATGGCAAATAAGGGATTCATCTTATAAAGAGAAACCTACTTGTATTAACCTCCAAATAGTGGAATTGGTTTGTTCAAAGGCTGCCCCAAAGTGGTTTTACGCTAAAGAGTTCTTTAAAGGGTTTCCTTTGTCACCAAAAATATTTGCCTTGTGGTTGGCTTGTTTTGTTTTATCATTCATATTTATATGTCCATTCAATATTGTGAGTTGATGTATGTGGGCCGATTCAATTTTTAATAAATATTGCCAATATTTGACATGGATTAAAATTGGTCGAAGGATTGTGAGATACACCTATTCAATCTTGTAATTTCATGAACTTCTAAACTTAGACACACAAGTTTGGAAGCTAGCCAAGATATGTCAGTCTCACTAGTTATCCATCAAACCAACTTGACTTGGGATTCAATTACAGCAGAAAGAAGACAAACTGATACATCATTAGAAAGACAAATGCATGTCAAAGAACCGTGCATATTTTAACTATTATAAAAAAATTGCAGAGAAATTCAGAGGTTATGTACCCAAAATGCACCAAAAAGAAAACTTCACTGCAGTTACCATCTGTGCATATACAGCTTCAGTTTATTTGCTATGATGCACACATCTAATTAGTTGAATCGTTGACTAGCAATAGAAGAAGATTCAAATTTCATTTCTACTTTGTTGTCAATAGAAATTGGAAACAGAAAACAGATACTCACCTACAAGGGATAAGACTATCAAGATGCATGCACCTAATTCAACTGCTCTACGGCTTCCCATTTTGGTCACAGCAATGGTGTGTAAATTTTCAGTTAGGGTGGTGGACCCTGTTCCTGTACCCCAAAGACCAGCCAAGATGCTGGAAAGACCTTCCAGACCAATCCCTCGGCTAAGAACACCTGGGGTTGGAGGTCTTGATGCCACCAACAACGAAGATGCATGGTATGATCCCACCTAATCAGTTTAAAACAAAAAACAATATTCACAACCAGAATCAGGCAAACCATATAATTCTGCAAGACATCAATGAGTAGATTTGTACAAGAAAATGCAACAAAATTGGTTAAAAATAAATCTTGAAATTATATACAAATTTGTGTACAAAACTAATATGAAATTTTTGATTCAGTCATCAATGGGTTGTCCAAAGTGATTTTATGATAGGCAAAATAAAAATGAATCTGTACAACTGTAAAAACTCCACAGAATTCTGCAGAACAAGTAGAACCAATTGTAATGTCCAACCTGTGAAATTTTTGAACAATTTTGCACATAGTTTTTTATCCTGCAACTAAATTCATACAAGCGAACTTGTCAAAGTGTAGACGAACAATAATTGAGCATTACTTTCTCAAGCGAGCTCCAGACATCTATTCATGCATTTAGAAAAAGCCCCCCTGCCCCCTTTCTATAGGTCATTAGCCAAATCTTTTTAAGTACACCTTGTCTATTTAGGGAAATAGAAATATCATACTACATGGAAAGTCTAGAATCTCTCATTTTGATAATTAATGTTAGTAGTCTATATAAATTATGAATCCCCACAAGATATTTCACTGTGAGCTACTTATGAAGAAATAATCAAATGGAAAAATCTCCGAGGGGAACATTAGTCAATAAATGACAGGAAACTAACCGAATCTACTGATGAGATAATGGACACCACACACATAACAAGAGCCATTTTCCAGTGGAAGACAGGAGTACCCCATTGTAATGGATAAGGAAATCTGAACCATGGAGACGATCTTAATGCATGTGAAGTATCAACTCGACAATGTTTCATCCTTGAGAGATGTTTTCTGCAGTGCTCAGAGATTATATTTGAAGCAGGCACATTTACATCACAACCTTTGTAACTATAGGCTCCAGCTTCAGTAAGCATGAAAGCAGCTGCCCATGTGATTGCCAGGCCCAATGGAACCTAACAATAAGAACCAAATTATAGTACAAGATAAATGTGAAATATTGTTTTTACATATTAAGTAGTATCAATAAATAAGAAGAGGAATTACTTATTAAAAAAAATACGAAGAGTAATAAAAATATGAACTTGTAACTCTCAACTTACCGCATATATTAAGAATATACGATGACCAAAAACAGAGATCTTACGAAGATACTGCAGAAAATATGGAAACAAAATCCAATCACAAAGAATTGCCAGAAGTTATGACATTTTCAGCAGAGATGAAAAGAAATTACGTTGAAATAACAAAAGCAATAAATCTATAGTAGTTTTACCGTACTTACAAGAGAAAAAATAATGACCAGCAATATCTGCACCAATCCAACCTCAAGACACGTACCGACTAGTGGGAAACCATAGCCATAAAAAGAAAGTCCAACAGCAGCAATAGTTGGGGACACAACAACTGGATTGATCAACCTGAAAAGGGAGGGCAAATGAACTGAGGTGGAGTCATTGGGTGTATTGTACAAAAGGCATGACAACGATTCAAAATAACATTATATTTTTTAACACAAAATGAAAGAAGCTACACTAGTGAAAAACCAACACTCATGCTATATGCTCAAGTATAACAGTACATAAATGCTACATGCATGTTAATGACTCGTGCAGTGAAAATTTATGTTCCTGAACAACTTCGAATCACTAAAGCTACACATATCTAGCGCCTGTTTGTCACAAGGAAATTCAGAAAATAATACCACAGTTATACGAACCCAGAAATTGTTCCTAGACTCTGACAATGAATCAAGGCAAGAGAAGTAGAATGAAAAGATTAGTCTTGTTTCCCCAAGGGAGTCTTTCCTCCTGTCATAGTCTTGTTTCCCCATGGGAGTCTTTCCTCCTTGACAGAACTCACAGTAATTTTCTAAATGAATAATCCATAATTCTCTGTGCATTTTACATTTATAAGATAAGAAACCGAATCCTTAACAACTCTAGGACATATATCTAACCAATGCTATTCTAAAGCAATCACATAACAACTCCATTGAGATATTAACTCTTAACATATTCATTCAAACTAAACAAGTTTAAACTACGTAAAATTAAAAGCAATTGCTAAAAGGCTAATCGAAACATTCCTTGAGGATAGGATCTCTACTTTCATTTCTATAGTCTTCCAAGGCCTATTCCTCTCCCAAAATTTTCTATCCTTTTACTTATAAAAAATAAATAAATAAAAATAATCCTTCCTTCACAAAAGAGAGCCATTTAAACTCAAAATATACCATTGAGTTGGACTAACTTATTGTTGGTTTTCAAATAGCCTAAATGTGTAATTGTCACCAAAGTAACTTGTTTTTTTTTTTTTTTTGATAAGTAGAAATTTTACTAAAAATAATAAAAAGCACAAATGCGCAACCCAAGTGCACAGGACTATATGAGTGTAACGCTTGTCAAGAGGAAGAAATAGGTACAAGAAAGTCATGTAAATTCTACTTATTAAATTCTAAAGGGACAGTCCGTCCACATGAGAAGAGTATCGATTTAAAAAATAAAAAATAAAAATTGAGCTCCTCCAACATCCATTCACGGTCCTAAAAAATTACACAGTTCCTTTCCTTCCATAGGCACCAAATGAGGCATGTAAAACCCATCTTTCATACTGCTGCAATCTGCGGACTTCCACTCAATCCCTTCCATGAGCAATAAAGATCCACAACTCTTCTAGGCATCACTAAGGTCAATCCAACCTGACTATAGAATTCACCCATAATGTGTATGCAATCTTGCAATGAAGTAAGAGATGATCAATAGACTCTCCACTCAGAGGTGGATTTAGGGGGGCAAACCACCACCACCACCTCCAAAAGTTTTTGAAAAAAAAAAAAAAAAAATTGTAGGTGTACTTCTAAAAAAAAAAAACTTTTTCTCCAAAAATTTAAAACAAATCCCTTATTATCAATTTAAAATATTTTTTAGAAAATTTATAAAAATATATTTTTTTAATATATAGTCAAAAATTAAATGTTAAAAAACTCAAAGTATGTGATCTCTATATTTTTCATGGAGTCCTCTTCAAGATTTTCCTTATTTTTTATATGTATTTTTCTATGTACGATATATTTCATAAGTTTATTTTAATATTTTTCTTTTTTAATTAAAGTTATCATATAATGTCTTTGTTAAAGAAGGGAAAACTCTCATCTTTTATTATTATTATTTTACTAGTAAAGAAAATTTTTAATGCTAATGCTTATATTAATATTTTATTTGTCACGAATCATTTTTATAATATGTTTATATTATATATAATAGAATATACATTATAAAATATATATAATTTAATTAATTCAATGCTAATTCTCCCCCCCCCCCCCCCTCCCCAAAAAAAAAAAAAAAGTGGATCTGCCACTGTCTCCACTCTTCTTACACATACAACACCAGTCTATTACAATCATGCATCAATGAAGAGAATTTTCCCTGGTGAGGCCATCCAAGCAAACAACACCGCTCTTGAATGAGCCTTTGTCAGCCATCTATTCTTCTCAAACACCTGACTTCTAAAGTGTTTAGAATCAGTTTTGAATACTCACAAAAGCTTTGTTGACTGTAAACCTAACTTGTAATTCCCACGAGTGCCCCACTTGATACTTGTAACATGGCAACTCTTGAACTTCAGCCTCTTCAATAACATCCCACAAGCAAACTCATTCACTTATCTAGAACTCCAGTTGTGATACCCCATATGATAAAAATAAGGGTAGGTAGTGAATGGGATCCCACATTACTTGGGAAGGAAAAGTTATTGCTCTTTATAATGTTTCAATGGGAGCTCCAATTGTATCATTGACTAGTCCTTTTAGAGTATAGGCCATGTGGTTTGGGCCTTCCATTGGGGCATTACACCAGCAGCACTCATGAACTCACCAACACTAATCTAAGCAATTCAATCACATGGATTCTCAAAAGAACAGCAAAGTGTTAGTCTATGTATAAGGAGGGAAGACTATATGGCTTTAAGGCACTCAACCTCGCGTAGGGTTTTCCCTCTCAAAGTGCTCAAAGAAACTTTTATTCCAATGAAAAATAAATATAAGAAACCCTATATAGGAAGGGCTAAATACAGATAGGTCTAGGAATTCGTTTTAAAGCGAAATTGTGAAAATCTTAGTTTGATCAATCCAAGTGTCTATGATATGCCAATTGAAGTGTCTAGCTCATTGTTTCAAATTTCGTACCGTACCGGCCGGTACGGCCGGCATATGCCGTACTAGTCACTAGTCCGGTATAGAAACTTTATTTGTTTCGTACCGGTTCAAATACCGGCCGATATTTCGGTCTATACCGGCCTACGTACAGGCCGGTATTTCGGTCTTCACTTTTTTTTCTTTTTTTTTTTCATTTCTTCAAACTACAAGCTCATTTTTTTACCCTCAATTCATACCAGGCTATTTGTAATTTATATATATATATATATATGTATTTATGTATAATTTATTCATATATAGACTATTATTTTGGAATATAATTAATAGATATATTTATATATATATAATTTATTCATATATCGACTATCCCGAAACTGTACACGAAACGGTATCGGTACCGAAATATTTCGTTCCAGTGCCTTAACCGGTACGGCATCCGGTACGGTATTCAAAACATTGGTCTAGCTAGTTTAAAATTGCAAATTCCGCTCAACAAAACATCTAGTGAAATCTCTGTTTTTCCATATTTTCAAATCCAGTCTCAACCTAGCCTCTACCAAACATAATTACAACTCAAATGGACTAAGTTTTGCATTGAATAATTTTTACATTAATATGGACAAAATTTAAGCAAACACATTGTATATCATGTTCTCTTCTTGCAAAAAAATGTTTTTTGAATTTTTATATATAGTTTTTTTATAAGTAAGAAAAATTTATTGATCCTCATAATTAAGCAAAACCCAAGTACACAGGTAGTATACAAGAGAGAAATACCTAATTACAACCTAGAGCAAAGAATTCAATTTTTATATTAATATGGACAAATGTTTTAGGCAAACACACTGTTCAACATGTTCTCTTCTAACTTATAAAAAAAAATGTTTTCTTCTAGTTTTATTTGGATAATTTCCTGAAGTTTGATCGAGCAACTTTTTTTTTTTTGATACGTAAGAAGTAAATTTTATTGATACGAATGAAATAGGCATAGCCCATGTATACAGGAAGTATACAAAAGAACACCTAAATAAATTCTAGATTAGGGACCAAAAGTCATGAACATTGTTTTAGATCGAGCAACTTATTGAGAGAAAAAATTGAAAAGTTAGATCAAGCAACTTATTGAGAGAAAAATTGAAAAGTTAGCACCCTATTGGACTATCCAAAGGGCAACTTAACACCAGTTAGCCAATCTTAAGCTACTACAGGGTAAACTATTCTGATGTTTATTGAAAGGGAAGCCAACATTACTTGAGGCAACCAAGGAATTGCACCAGGGCTGCAAATATGACACCGATCATTTTTGTCCTTTTTCTAGAGTGGGAAGAGAAGTGAATGGGTAAACCTATAAATTTATACCCCAACGGGAACTACCCCTCATATTTAAGCCCTACATAATATAGTTGACATAATTGTTTATACGAATATATTCTTTATACATATTTATGAAACTATCAGAATTTTTTTTATATAGGTAATCAAAAATTTTATTGAACAATGCAAAAGTCTAGTCCGAATACACATGATGCATACAAGGAAAACACATAATTAGAAACTGAAAAGAAATGGCACATAACTCAACTTTAAGGAATCAGCTCTTTTTTTTTTTAACAAGTAAACAAGGAATCAGCTCAACAATGCACCAATTAAAGAAGCTTTTCCCAATCCCCCTTCAAGCTTCCAACATTACCAATTATCATTCAGTAATTGGAATGGGAAGCATTTGCTAATAATGAATTTGAAATCTGCAGGGATATAAAGATGCCGGAATCATACCTTAATAATATAGACATCAGTCCACTATATCCAAGTATTGCTTGAAAGGTTGAAGCTATGATTATAGCCCCCTGTAGCTCCTTCATAATATGCTTGAATTTCTGCATGTTAAGTGATTCTCTCAAGTCTTTAAAAAATTCAACAGAAAAAAAGTACTAGAATATTGAATAATTAAAAAATGAATTAAATAAATGGATAAGGGATTTTTTTGCAGTGGCTGCTAAACTTTTTATAAGTTTCATACACAACTAAAAGTAAAACTATTGCAACTGAAAGTTTATATATCACAGCCAATTAGTTATTAAAAGCTCTCACTGCACCTAGGAGCAGAAGATCTATTGCAAGGCATACTTATCAAACTGTTGAATAGAGGCAGTAACATAACATTTCTAACAATTTGATAAGTCTTAAATAAAGAAGTTTGAAGTTTGAAAATAATGCATTAGTTAACACTTTCTGCAATTTTTTTTTTTTTTACCTTTTCAGGCCGCACCTGGGGCCAGGGACGAAGCCAAGATTATAACTTTGGAGGGGCCAAGTACTTTAGGTTCTAAGAAATAGTTCAATTGGATTTTTAAAGGAACACCACGAACAAAATGATAATAAATTTTTTTTAAAAAAAAAGCGATTAAAGTGTAGGAAATAAAAAGATAAATTCAAAACCTAAAGAAAATAGGCATTTCACAAAAATCAACAAGAACAAGTTGACATAATGTTTTAATTAAAAAGTGTATACATAAAGTTTAAGCAAACATCAAAATTAAAATTATGATTTAAAATCTGCACAGAGTTTTTAGCGAATATAAATGAAGACTACAAATAAAAATAATTTATTTATCTTTTCCTATGTTTTAAATGTGTTTAAAAGTAAATATTACTTTTCTAATAAATCTCTCCAAGAAATGATATTTTTCTGTCAAAATATTATGTGAAATAAAGTTAAATGGGAAATAATATAGCTGAATTATTAAATTTTAGTTTGTTTGGATTAAAATAGTATAGTCAAAAGTTGCATGGGCAAAAACAGGTGGTATTCAAAGCAAATTTTGTTTAGATTGGGGGGGCCAGGCACCCCCTTCCCCCGCCCAACACCCACCCACCTTGGCTTCATCCCTGCCTAGGGCATTTTGCCATGTGGTATGGACTATTAATCTTAAATATTTGGTAGGTATGATTCACTGAGAGAGAGAAAAAATTCTCTAAAGCCGCTATGTCCTTCTTTTCTTGTTAAAAAGGGCTCGCTTGTGTAAGTGATCAAAATGGAAAAAGTTATTTATTCTTCCCTGTTCAATCATTAGTCCCCTGAGAACTACCAAAAGATCTAAAAATATCCAAATTGCACTATTAGATTCTAAAATAGTATGATCTAAACAACTTACTAAGGTGATAGAAAAAATAAAAAGCAACAATCTGTTAGTGGCTGCATTTCTTTTGAGACTCTCCTCAAGATATTAAGAAATGAGCCAACTAAACATTCTGTGAGTGAAAGAACATGAGTAGATTTACGCCTGTAGCCATAATTAAGATATTCCATATCCTTTATGATCCAACTAGATGAGTTTATGAAGTTTATTATCTATCTGTCAATTGATAATGTAAATGTGCAATGTGTGTATATATATTAATATAAATGTGCATGTACATCTTATACATACTTGTAAGTCTAAGGTCCAATTTTCTGTTTTGTGTTCCGCAATTAATGAGACTAAACCAAGACAAACACAAAAGGTCTGTCACTGGTCACTAACCCATGTATTAAATCACAACCAGAGCATGAAAAGAGGAGCTTACATTTTCATTGAGTCCTTGAAACTCTGGGGAGTTGATGATTGCCAATGCTGGAGCCAGGAAAACAAACGATGGACCCTGTATCAGGGGTAACCTCGACCCAAAAGTCGTATGTAGAAGTGTAGTCACTCCCGACATAAAGAGGACTGTTGACACCACATTCGAAGTATCCTCCTAAACCCACTAAATCCAATCAGACCAAGCTACACAACATTTTTTTCTATCCATACTAAAGAAAAAAGTTAAGTAAAATATTCCATTAAGAAAACAACCGTAACTACTCACATAAGTTCCAACCATTGCGGGAACAATGACGAGCGGAATGAGAATTAAGGAACCCAGCATCGAAATAAAATGCTGGAATCCGTAAAGACCAATGGGAACTGAAAGTTTACAGAAACAAACATAAGCAGGAAAAACTTAAATATAAAGATCTTTTAAAGAAACAAAAAAACTACAACAGGCAAATCACCAACAAACCGAAAAAAAAAAAAGTGTGCTGAATTATTCACAAAACATTTAAAATCACTTTCTAATAAACTCTCAAAGTATCTAAGTTTCACAATTATGCAACGAGAAACCAAAACATCACCCAAGAAAAGCATAAACCGTTTCCAGTTAATAGTCAAATATATAAAATTTGACAAAGAGAACAGGAAAAAGAAAACATCTTTATCTGTAAATGATATAAAAAAATAATGCCAGACTAGTAAACAAGTGGGAAACTAACCAAGACCAGGTGTATCTCTGAGCTCATACTTCATATGCATGTGCCTACCCACAAACCCATCATCATCGTCCACACTGCGTGGCAACACATCCACCACTTCCTCGCTCCTCGCGGGCCTCCTTGACCCCTGCTCCGTGGGCGCGCCGGGGTCCTGCCCGTTCGAGACCGTACTCTTCGGCGGCCTGTCAGAGTCCCTTCGTTTCTTTACCGTCCGATCTTTATCCGTCTGCGGTAGCGTTGGAGGAACAACCTTCTTGTTCTCCCGCTCACCGTTCACGGCCCTACCCCGACCCGCTTCGAGATCCGGCTGAGCCTGGTCTGGCTCTCTGGGCTTGAGCGACGGAGCAATCACCTGGCCCGAATCGCTGGCATTAGTCTCGCCGGAGAACTTTGGCCTGAACCCAGTCCGCTTGGCCCAGGAAGAAGGCGGCATTGCGGGGGACTCCGGAGTCGGAGTCAACGGGCCCGGACGCTGCGGCTGTTTCGGGTTGGAGCTCGACATCCTCACACCAAGAAGAACCAAGAAACGGAAAATCAGTAGTACCGCATAGCTCAAGCAATGTGTACACACACACAGATCTGATCTCTCCCTTCAGAGCTTCAAGTAGTGTACAAGTTCAAGAAAGGGAGCTCCAAGCTATTCCCCAACCAAGAGCTAGAGAGAGAAGGAGTTCATGTGTCAGAGTGAGTGCACAAGACGAGAGAGAGCGAGAGTGGGGTTAGAGAGCGAAAGGAAGACAGCGAAGGTAATTTTTTATTTATGGAAAATTTTATTTATTTATTAGTTTTTTTTTTTTTAAGTATTTATTAGTTTTCTAATTCGATGCTGATGATGAATATTAAACAAATAATTCATTTTTATAAATATTCCTTGTGCACTATATATTAACGTGAATGATTGTATTTTTTTAATATAAAATAATTGTTATAATTAATTATATTCAAAAAATATGTAAAAACATAATTCTTAAAACACACAAATATGTAAAAAAATAAATTTGTCTTTTAAATTAATAATTTAAAACTATTGTTTTCTATTTTTTAAAAGAAAAGTAATACTAGGTACAAATTTTAAGAATAATTACATTTTATTAATTATTGTTTTAATATCTAGTCATTTTTTTCTTTTTATTATTTGAATTTCGATTAAAAATTTATATTTTTACATAATTTAAAAGAAAATAAATTTAATCAACTAACGTAATCATATAATTTAATTAAAAATAAATTCAATTTTATAAAAATTGATGTTATTTTACTCTTTAAGCCAATTTTTATAAAATTCCATAGATAAAGACATCAATAGTAACACGTAGATTATGTTACAGAGCACATCGACATAAACTTAATTTATAACCTAATGTGGTTAAATGGGTCCACTAGAATCATGGAAGTGAAACGAGGAATAACTAAGGATTTTGGTGAAAAAGATGTTTGATTTGATACGAATATATATCTACCAATTACCACTTCTTTACTTTTCAAAGAGGACGGAGAGAATCATGTAGTTAAGATTATATTACTCTTAGGAAAAAATAATTATTTTTGGATATTTTTAGATTAATTTATTATATTCATAAATTATTTACTATTATTTAATATTATTTCAATGCTATTTATAAATCATTTGAGATATTCATAATATCAAATAGAGCTTTTTGAAGATAAAATAAATAGATTTTACACTCTTAAATTTAATTGGATTGTTGCACCTTGAAATCCAAACTATTATAAGAGAAATGCTTTCATTTCATTTTATCTCATCTTAACATCTAAATATTATAAATATAAACACTTTTTAATTTCAAATTTTCAAATTTTTCATCTAAACATTATTACAATTTTTTCAAACAAAAAATAAAAAGTAAATCGACTTTTTCAAATCTCAAAATAAAAATTATATTATAATATTATTTTAACTTTATAATATTTTTAATCAACTTTTTCTCTCTCATTTCCTAAAATTCCATAAAATCTCTAATTTTCCAAAATTCTATAAAATATTTTAACTCAAATTATTTCTACATCTCATCTCAATTCAAATATCTCACTATTATTTACAAATTATCTCAATTCTTTTCATCTCATCTCATATCAATTGGCCCCATTTGGAATTTGGAATTTAGTCTAATTTTAAGCTGAGTTTAACATCCAAACACCAAACTCTCAAATTACTAAACTCATCTCAATTCAAAACTTATTTACATGTGAGACCCACAACCTTTTTTAATTCAACACATCTTTACACGCAAGACTCACAACTTTTTCCAACTTCTCATAAATACATTTAAACTCAGCTTAACAATCAAATACATCTAAACTTATTTTAGGTGAGCTCTGCAAAATTCACTCCACAATCTCAACTTACTACTATTTAAAGAGAACTCAACTCATCTCAACTCAGCTCAACATCCAAACGTAAATTATCCAAACTAGGTCTAAATCACCAAGTAAATAAACTTACTTAGAATTATGCACCGAGATTTCTAACTTATCCATCTTCATTGGCCTTAATTTATAGATGGAGCATACGAACTTTAAACTTATGATAGGCTATGATAGGCTCGTGGCCTTCTTACGTCTATTTATAATAAAGTTGACGTACACTTTTCCATCAAGTGATACATTACATGGTGTATCATCAAAGCAATACAATCTTTTATAAGTAATATCATCCAAACTTTATATTAAATAAATACTTTATTATATGTAAGCCAAATTATCTCTCTTAATGTAAGAGATGTGTCTTACTGGAGGTGTAACGCCTCTATTTTAATATTTAAGTTGAAAGTGCACAACATTAATTTTTAACTGCAAAGTGTACCTTTTTCCAACCTTTTTGCTTATGCATGGAACGGTTGAATAATATATATGGTGGGGGCTACGCCGCCCAGTTCTTACCTGAGCGTGCCTAATCTTTTTTTTCACATTTTAATATATTTAAATATTTTTAAAAAATAAAAAANATAAAAATCAACATTCTTTTACTCTTTAAGCCAATTTTTATAAAATTCCATAGATAATGACATCAATAGTAACACGTAGATTATGTTATAGAGCACATCGACATAAACTTAATTTATAACCTAATGTGGTTAAATGGGTCCAACAGAATCATGGAAGTGAAACGAGGAATAACTAAGGATTTTGGTGAAAAAGATGTTTGATTTGATACAAATATATATCTACCAATTACCACTTCTTTACTTTTCAAAGAGGACGGAGAGAATCATGTAGTTAAGATTATATTACTCTTTGGAAAAAATAATTATTTTTGGATATTTTTAGATTAATTTATTATATTTATAAATTATTTAATATTATTTCACTACTATTTATAAATTATCTGAGATATTCATAGTGGAAATGCATAAATGGGTATGTAATTTTAGTGGAGATTTGTCCAAGTATAATTGTAATGTCTAATTTGGATACAGAAATGCTTTCATTTCATCTTATCTCATCTTAATATCCAAATACTATAAATACAAATACTTTTTAATTTCAAATTTTCAAATTTTTCATCTAAACATTATTACCTAATTATTACAATTTTTTCAAACAAAAAATAAAAAGTAAATCAACTTTTTCAAATTTCAAAATAAAAATTATATTATAATAATATTTTAACTTTATAATATTTTTAATCAACTTTTTCTCTCTCATTTCCTAAAATTTCATAAAATCTCTCATTTCCTAAAATTCCATAAAATATTTTAACTCAAATCATTTATACATCTCATCTCAATTCAAATATCTCACTATTATTTACAAATTATATCAATTCTTTTCATCTCATCTCATATCAATTGGTTCTATTTGGAATTTGGAATTTAGTCTAATTTTAAGCTGAGTTTAACATCCAAACACATAACTCTCAAATTACTAAACTCATTTTAATTCAAAACTTATTTACACGTGAGACCCACAACCTTTTTTAATTCAACACATCTTTACATGCAGGACTCACAACCTTTTCCAATTTCTTATAAATACATCTAAACTCATCTTAACAATTAAACACATCTAAACTTATTTTAGGTGGGCTCTACAAAATTCACTCCACAATCTCAATTTACTATTATTTAAAGAGAACTCAACTCATCTCAACTCAGCTCAACATCCAAACATAAATTATCCAAACTAGGTCTAAATCACCAAGTAAATAAGCTTACTTAGAATTATGAACCGAGATTTCTAACTTATCCATCTTCATTGGCCCTAATTTATAGATGGAGCATACGAACTTTAAACTTATGATAGGCTATGATAGGCTCGTGGCCTTCTTACGTCTATTTATAATAAAGTTGACGTACACTTTTCCATCAAGTGATACATTACATGGTGTATCATCAAAGCAATACAATCTTTTATAAGTAATATCATCCAAACTTTATATTAAATAAATACTTTATTATATGTAAGCCAAATTATCTCTCTTAATGTAAGAGATGTGTCTTACTGGAAGGTGTAACGCCTCTATTTTAATATTTAAGTTGAAAGTGCAAACATTAATTTTTAACTGCAAAGTGTACCTTTTTCCAACCTTTTTGCTTATGCATGGAACGGTTGAATAATATATATGGTGGGGGCCACGCCGCCCAGTTCTTACCTGAGCGTGCCTAATCTTTTTTTTCACATTTTAATATATTTAAATATTTTTAAAAAATAAAAAATATATATTAATACATTTAAAATTATTTTCTTAATTATTAAATAAAAATAAAATAAAATTACCCAACAGTACACAATAATGGTACAAGTGGGACGCGAGACCAACTTTTTCCAATATATATATATATATTAGTTTGTACCTTCAACTTTCCATACATGCATCCTTGAAAAGATGAGAAATGATATTTAAAGTCGTGATTGTGTAAGTGGTATGCAGTTATTTTGAAAAAAGTGAATTAATATGTGACTCATATGAAAAAAAAAACTATTTTTATAACTTTTTTTTATCATTCCGTATATTCGTTTACATCCCGTTTGCATGCGCCAACTGCATATAGCAGTTCTGTGAAAAGATTGGTAGCAATCACAACATGCAGTTCACATGGAAAAATCAAAGAAATTAACGGCCGGTTTCATTCAAGTATTTCACAATTTTGTGACTAATAATAAAATGATTTGCGTCATGATATTTTATTAAGTTTTGATAGATGAGAGAGAAAAAATTAAATAAAAATATTAAAAAATTATTTAAATATTATTTTTAATATTATTTTTGTTTTGAAATTTATAAAAATTGTATTAATTTTTATGTTTGGATAATGATTAGGTAATGATTAGTTAAAATGTTGAACATTTGAAATTAAAAAATATTTTATATTTAATTGATATTTGGGAATGAAAATATAAGATGTTTTGATAATTTTAAAAGTTCTATATCTCATCTCTGTCTCCAAATGAACCTTAAGAATAAATTCACTGTTTCAGCTTCACAAATAAATTAGATCTTGCAGTTCACACAAAAATAATGTCATGCAGTAGTTGAGAATTAGGGAGGAAATGGGGAATTGACTTCTATAAGGTGTCGTTTGATTATACAAATGAAATAAGATGAAAGTTGAATAAAATATTATTATAAAATAATTTTTTAATATAAAGTTTGTTTTAAAATTTAAAAAAGTTGAATTATTTATTATATTTTGTGTGAAAATTTTAAAAAATTATAGTGATTATATACGATGATCTACCAAACCAAACCAGGCCTAAGATTAACTATAAATTTGAAAGGTTCATTTGTTCAGTTGTGGTTGTTCGGCAAGTGAGAGAAAATTGACACAAGGGTAAAATAAAATGATAATTTCACCTTATTTGTTAGTTTAATATGAGTACTTGTATTTCCATGGAGCGTGATATTTGCTTGCATGCGCGTTGATTATTCAGAGTAATTAGCTATAAAACTCTATCATGAAACAAACAAGCATGATGTTTCCCTGTGCTTATTGTCGTAATGCACAACCACCTTTTTGCCTGTCATGCTATTTTCGTTCCAAGCATCAATGTGGGTCTGCCCCTGTATGCAAGTCAAATTGCCCAAAATATACCCAATATGTGAGACATTTTAATTAAACGGAGTACTTTTAAAGTGCAGAGTTTGAATACAAATTCAAAACCTTTTCCTTAAGCCTACGTTTGAATGCTGAAATGATATCAGATGATCTGTAAATAGTAATGAAGTAGTTTAAAACTAGTTCACTTACTAAATATACCCTAATACTAGATTGAATCAGTATTGGTTTCTGGATCCTTGAGACTATTGATCTACATGGTCATCTTGTTGCCAGCCATGGCCATGATTTCCTCTCTCTTTAAAAGCACAATAGGTTACAACATAGGCAATGGTTTAGCCATTGTCAAGTCTAAAATTTGATTAAAAGTTGAGGTTTTGGCTCAAGCTAAAATCAATAGAGATATTAATACACATTAGACTATTCATTCCAAATATTTTAATAATAATTTTTAATTTTTTTTTATATTTTGTAAATATACTCTATATATCAATTAATAATTTAATTTTTACTTTAAATTATTATTTCCTAACTGTTTTTTTCTCAACCTAATTATCCAACAAACACATTTGGAAATATTTTCATTCTCTAAATTTGGTAAGCAAGGATGGATTAAATTATCTAAAATTATTATTTAAGAATATTTTAATCTGTATTAATTAATAATAACAGTGTAATATTTTGTAAGCAAGTTGTATAATTTTGTAGTGTAAAAGCTGTCTCTCTCATTTCTCACTGAAATGAAGATTTTTTTGCAAGCTGGGTATAGTTGTGCATGCAAAGACACAGAGACACCAACTGAGGAAAGCAACCTTTTATCGTATGTACAATATTTTACCAAAACAACGGCCAGTCGTTTTTGAAGATGAAAGCGATGTGTGTGGAACTTTGGTCCAAAAACGACATTGCCATATCTAATAGGGCTCTATCCTCAATTAGATTCAAAGGAATATGTCCCATACTCCATGTACTATGGCTTTTCTAAATCATTTTCGATTGAGTAATGATACATGTATAATTATTTTACAAAAATATCCTTAATTTAAAACATAATTATATAAAAGATTGTAAAAATGATTGTATGTCTATCATTTTTCTTTTCTATTGGTATGTTCAAATTAGGCTAATTCTAGAGTCATGTATATTTTAAATTTCGAAATTACAATCCTCTTTCAAATGTGCATTGCAAAATTATAAATCTTGTAACATTATATCTTCAAACTATCGATAAGTTGAAAGTATGAGCGTGTTAATATCTAAATCTTGAACAGATTAAAATAAATGACATGATAAATCAAGAAAAATATTGATCATAATGAAAGGGTGTGTCTACAATATTGCTCTGCGCAATTTGTGGAGTGTGATGTTGAAAGTCATAAAGGATTTGAGTGTATCTCTTCTAATACACTATCAAATTATGTATTTTACTAAGTGTATTTTTCATTGTATTAAACAAATTATAGGTTATAATTTAAACCATTAAATTGTAATATGTCTCTCGACCATTTGAGAAGCATATATATTTTTTAAAGAGAAACAGTCTAGCCACAAAGTAATTATATAAAATTAATTTCATAAACTGATGTTGCTTGATATACTTTGTCAGATTATAAAATTATTTTTATTAATTATTAGAATAGAAATTACATGGTTATTAGATCCATCTATATCATTCAATAAAGAAGAGTAAATAATGATCTATAGACACATCGTTCCATGTATGCATGAGTCAACTAGTGTCTAGTACACCAGATTAGAGCCTTCACATTCTATTTTATAAAAACTTCTCTACATTTTAGATAATAAATACAATTTTTTTTCCATTTTAGCAAAGAGAAATAACTTGTACAAATTTGAAATAGACAAGTTACGCATAAGCCTCTACAAAAAGGTGGGCGGGTAGACCCTACCTTGAAAAGTGTAAAAAAATATTATATTTTAATATCTATTTGAGACTTGTGTCTAATATTACTTTTTAACAAATCAATATACATTTCATTTTTTAAATCTGTCTACATGGCCAAAATAAATTCAAAATATTTTACAAGAGTTTTTAATTTATGTAAATTTTTATAAAAAATATTTTATTTATTAATTAATTATATAATATTGATGAAAATATTGAGAGAAAGAATGACGTAAGGAGTAAAAAATTTAAAAAAATCTAATTGTAAGTATAACTATACACTAATGTGTGCGCTAATTTAATGTGATTGATCAAAGAGTAAATTTTATTAAAAATAATGCTAATTTAAATTTTAAATATGAATGAATTAATATTGATACACAGATTAGTACTCGATTTTACTTTTATCTATCAAAACTTATCATTTATAAGCGACTAAAATAATATTTTTCTAAGAATAGGTAGTGGGCCTGATTATTTGGGCCCGAAAAGTTTGTGTCCAATCCAACAAGACCCATCAGTTTCGTTTAGGCGTCCATTATCTGCTCTGGTGGGTTTTGCGGAGGTTTTGGATTTGCTGGCGAGTGAGAGAAGCAAGAAAAATGGCAGCTTCCATGGCTGCTGGAAGATCTACTCTAGTGCGTGCCATGTGCAGAGCATCCAGAATTTATTCTTGTTCTTCAGCGACAAAAAGATTTTCGATACCACCGACTCCGTCCAATTTCGTGCCTCGTCGGACTCCATTTTCCCCTCATCATTCTTCTCCAAGGTACTGCTCTCTCTTCTGCATCTTCTCTCTCTCTCTCTCTCTCTCTCTCTCTTTCTCTCTCTCTCTCTGTGTAATTCTATAATCTGATGCTCATAGCTAATTCCCGTTTTAATATCGACTGGCTGGAAAAGATTGGTTCGACGAGAACTGAGCTCTCTTCTGCCCATCCACTCTGCAATCGCTTCGGCTTGCCTTGTGTCCAAACTCCCTAGCGAAGCCAGTACCTCCACCGAAGGTATCTCCCTCTGTGTGTGGAACTACTTAGAAATTTTTCGTTTTATTTTTCGGCTGGTAATTTCAGGAAAGCCTTATTACGCACGTATGCACGGTTCTCATATGATTTCGTTTTTAACTCGTACTAGTAAGCATGTGGCTGCTCTCCGACTTTTTTGAGTTGGCAGGCAGAGTTCTGTACAATTTTTGGTCTTGGGTATTTTTGTGTAACCCGATCTTATCTTGAATGCTGATTACCATTCATGATTGAAGATTTGAGTTGTTTCTGGTAAAGAAGTTAGGGATTAACCAAAATAAACGTATTCATCTTTTCCCAACTAAACCTGTATAGTTTCAGTAAGATGCGCATCCTGAGGAGATGGACAGAAAAAATGACAATTTTCTTGAGCAAGCAGATTATAGGCATACATGACAATCTAATTTATATGGCATACCTGTAGAGCAAACGGTATGCCATATAAATTTAAACAATGAACATGTCATATAAATTTATGGGATCTTCTTAGTAAGCTATATGCAAACCATTTCTAAGGTTGTTTTGGATTCTAAGGAAAGAAGAGAGAACGCAGCATCTTTTCAAATGTTTTTTCGGTTTTATAAATTAAAAGTTAGGCATAAGTAATCTCAATTACTGTGTGAGCTTCAATTGAATTGAAGTTTATTATCTTGAACAATGTTAGATCCATGATTTTCCTTCTTTCACCCATCATTGTTATGTTAAAAGGATTGATGTTTTGTAGGGAGAGACAGAGGGCGAATTTCCTTATTTAAGTTTTGCTATGCAGCATTTTTTGAATAGGAGCAAAGATAAAGGGTAGAAACTAGGAACTTAACAGCGTAAAAAAGCTTTGAGGGTTAAAAAAGGAAAAATAGGCTTTCATGTCTACCTTATTCTCTCTGCCCATTCAAATGGAAATTATATATGCAGCATCAAGCTTGTTGTATCGGTTGAAAATTCTTGTATTTTTAGGATTATTGAAAGGTTGTTGATTGCTACTATTAGATGCGAAGTTGTAAGTCATTTTTTTCCTCTCCTGATGACAGGTAGATTTGTGAGCTATGTCAGTCCCATCTAGTACTGAATGGATGGCAAGATCAAGGGCTTGTTCAAAATTTATCATTGGCTGATTATTTCCTTGCAGAAGTTGGAGTTCAGGTCTTCCAGGCTTGATAGCTGAAGATGCTTTTTAACTCTCTTATAGTAAATAGCAACTGTCGAACTATTTCCTGAAATTATCCTAGTTTTTTATAGCACTATGGCTATGATGGTGATGATTGAAAAATATAGAACCGCAAGAAATTGTCTCTCTTGCGGTGTACTTTTTGGAAGGGAATATACAAGTCCTCTTTTGGTTTTCAAAAACTAATTTAAAAACTGATGTAGGTGGAAGAGCTGTTTATAGTTACACAATTGGCTGATGTTGGATCCACATTGCTTTCCAACTAAGGATATTTTCTCTTAACACAAAATTGTTTGAACTTTGTCTAGAAATATAAATGTACTCGATTCATTGTGAAATTCAGTTTTATTCGATTACTCGCTTGATCATGACAAATAACGTGGTAGAAGATACTTATATATAAAATAAAACAAAAAACTGGGGAAAGACTTTAGAGAATCTTAATATCTAGTTGTAGGTCAAGACGGATTGGGGGTGCCTTTATGACTGTCTATACAAGGAAAACTGAAAAACATGTTGAATAGATAATTTTAGATGTCCTATTGAGAATGATTGTGTTTTTCTGAAGGGTTCTAGTGATTATTCTTTGAAGACTTATTGGTTATATCAATGTGCTTTTGAACCTAAGTGTCCACCAAACTGCGTGTGGATTCATTGTTCAATTGGACTTACTGGATTGTTGTTTTGGTTTCGTGCTTGAGACATTGCTTTTTTGAAATGGCTGGCTAGTTATTAGGAAAGTGTTTACAAACTGTTCTTTTGCTTGTTACAAATAACATTCATAATTCGGGTTGTATGCTCTATACAAAAGAATTAGGATCGATAACGAATTAGCAATGACATTATCTTCAGTTTGCTCCTTCACAAGTTAAACGAAATGAAGCTTGACAGTATTGGGAATGAGGAGAGCCCCTTCACCATGATTGCAGCATCAATGAGATCGTGGTTGAGATCATTTGGGTTTGCGCAAAGGTACAAAATGCTAGTTTTTTCTTTTTTTCATGGGCAAGATGGCCATGAAATAAAAGTAACTTACAAATATCATGGAGTTTGAATGAGAGATGTTGGACAAATAGATGGAAGAGGATGGTTGGTATAGAGATACTGTGGAACCACCACTTGTCCCAAAAGTTTAAGTTGATAGGAAGAGGTAATAAATTTAATCATTTCTATTTATCTTAACTCTCTCCCTCATGTTTGTATATTAATTACATGGGGTAGATTGTAGATCAGTTAGGGTTTCAATTCAGGATCTCTGCTTTGATATCATGTGAACTCATCATTTGTTCCAAAAACTTAAGCTGGTGGGAAGAGGTAGATAGATTTAATCATTTATATTTATCTGAACAAATACATCCGATAATGTTGTTGGCTACAGTCTGTCAAGTGAGGATATGCACAATAAAGTTGGCATTTCTACAAATTATTATGGCGTCTCATGATTTTAAGTCTTTGAAAACCCAATGAATATTGTCGAAGATTTGCACTTCTCATATGGGACGTTACCTCTGTGATAGAAACGTTTTTTTAACGAGGGAAAAGGGTAGGTGGGGGCAACTGGTGGTGGTCTACCTACTTGGGCGTGACCACAGTAGCATTTTACTCACTGCAAACTAGACAAGAGGGGAATAAATTATGAGATGCTGCATGCGCTCCATTGCAAACTCAACACAGTGAGAAGATGCATGCGCTCCCTTAAGTCAGGTTTGAGCTATAGTCTAAACCCTAGTACCATCAAAGAATTCAATTGATCTTTAGGCAACTAATATTAATAATCTAAGGCGAACCAATATTCAAATCAAATCCAGGATCTAATATATGTCAAACCTCATGGAGTAACTCAAGAACCACTGAGTTCCTACCTTTGATGTGATAAAAGCAACTTGGTAAGATGAATGCCTCTAGTTACATAAACGGTAGGAAAGCCAGCTAGGGTTTTTTTTGTCTCAAGAGTCTTTATTTTTTTTGTTTGCAAAAGATATAGATGCATTTTATATTGAGAAATGCTTTAAGTGATACGTTGATTATAAACCCATAAACTGATTTGCTTTGACGTGGTATGTTAGATTATAAAGTTATTAATCTTGTAAAGTAGATATAATGTATTATATAAAATCATGTCAGTTTATAGGTTTAGTTTTATAGAATCTTTTTGTCATTGTAACACTTTTTGTATTTATGTGCCGGTGGAGTTTCAAATCCTTCACCTCATAGATGTTCTGAAGACTTGTATGTTAAGAAACAATACCATACAAATTAATAGGTGTAAAACAATAAAATATATAAATTCCTCTTTTAATAAAAATAATGACAAAAAGTCAAAAATAGTTTCATTCTTCTTTCTTTTTCTATACTAATTGAAAAGGTCCACTACCCATAATGGGAAAAGGGAAAATACTATTGCATTAAAAACAAATAATGCAAAACTAAGGAGACAGAGAACCTTATAAATTTCCTTTGGTTTATTGGCTGTCATTGGTGGTTTCTTCTGATAACGTAGCATATCTTTTGAATGAAAGTGAGAGGAGATTCTTTGTTTCCTGAAAGATCACCTTTTTCTTCCAGCAAAGGATGATATCTTGATATTTGATCCTATTAAAAGTTACAAAGCTGGAGGAGAATCTGACAACCATTGTTGATTCAATTATTACACGGCAAGAAAATGATTTGGGGAAAAATTAGGTTTGGCTTTTATTTGGTGTAGATGGCGATTTGCTCAAAAGCCCTATCCATTTAATTTACAACCTATATATTTTTATAGTATGGAATGATTTTCTCTATTTGGGTCCCTTAAAATTCTCATATCAATTTTGGTCTATTGAATTGTTTTATTTTGATAAATTCTTATAAATCTTAGATGATGTGACATATTATATCAAGATATGCTAATTTGTAAGTTTGTTTTTGTATACAAGCATTCTCGTCAACTTCCCTTACAAGATAAAGCAAAAATACTACAAAAAATTTTGAAAAAACAAAACATGAAATGTATTTACTAAGCTCAATCCACCTTGAGGTGGGGTGCTGGTAATATGCAGAGTGAGAAACTATTACGTGACGAGTTTTGCATATGCGTTAACGTTGTTTAAAATGACACGTTATAGATGCTTTACAATAAAATGTATTCTACAATCTACTATATCAAGTTACATCAGTTTGTAAATTTTTTGTAATATCTCTATATAGGCCAAGTACTTAACCAAGTCACAAAACTTGTAACTTGAGATGAAAACATTTGATCTCCTAATAGAATTAGATAAATTGTTTCCTTATTTACGTCCTTAAGTTGCACCTTTTATTTTCTTGAAAATACTTTAATAACAAATGAATTATATAAAAATAAACTTACAAACTGAAGCGGCTTGATGTAGTATGTCAGATTATAAAATTATTTTTATTATAAAGCAGATTTAATGGATTTCATGAAACTACATCAGTTTATAAATTTATTTTATATAATTTATATGTGTTTGTAGCAGTCTTGTTATTTATTTTTTTTATACTCCTAGAGTTTCAAACCTAGATTTTCTATCTTTTCAATTTGGTTTGTGTTTGTCTATTTAATATTTAATCGTAAAAAGTGTAGCTGAATTCATTTGCTGCACTTCTAAGCCAAATAAAATAGAAAAATATGATCCAATGTTAACTCCATGTGGATGACAGAACCGAAAGATTATTTATTTATAAATTGTAGATTGTCAACGTAAGACACTCACCGACAAGAGATATATATCGCAGTAAGCAAGATCATTCACATATGACACTTGGAATTTCAAGTGTCGTTTTCATCAATTAATTTGAGTTTTCTGTTAACAAAGAAAATCAATCGCATGCTAATTTCCAAGAAACAAGAATCCAACACTCTTTCATTTTTCTATTTATTTTATGTATATATAATGAAGCATTTGACTAGGTAGATCATTTATTGTAATTGATGCTTACACTTGCATAAGACTGCAAGTGTAAGCATCAATTGATGCTTACACTTGATGCTTCATAAGACTGCAACTTCATAAGCATCAAGTTTACAATTGATGCTTCCAAGTGTAAGCATAAGACTGCAAGTGTAAGCATCAAGTGTAATTGATGCTTACACTTGATGATGATGATGATGATGATCATCATCATCATCATCATCATTATTACATAAGACTGCAAATTTACAATTGCGACGGATTATTCTTTTATGGAGTAAATTTGGGCAGGTTAGACTGGTCACAATGTCTCACACTTTTTTTCTCTTTTTTTTTTCGACTTTAGAGTTAGGTTCTCCTTTTAACGAATGAAAGGTGTGGTGGACCCATCTTGCCGGTTTTAGAGAGAGATACTCCCCCTTCTCTCTAAAAAATTCCTTTCTTGTAATAGCCATTGCCGGAAAGAAGGGGAGAGCTGTGGCTTTCACTCTCCTCTCCTTCTCCCTTTCCTTTCCGCACTGTGTATACACTTTTAAAGTAGTGTTTTTTTTCCTCCTCTCTCCTATAGTTCAATTTTGGTCAGATCTGCTACTCTCCGACCACGTTCAGCCTACATGCGCCGCACCACCGCTTCCTACAGCCGCCAATCTACTGGGATGACGCGGAGTCGTGCCAAAATGATCGACGCATTGTTCTCACATGAGGCTTGTTTCCACGCGTGGTCTTCACGCACTGCCACACCCCGACGCCTCCGACGGATACACGCGTCGTTCCAGTCACTTCATCTCGCCGAGATCTTTCAGATTTGGGTCACCCCATCCTCTTTCCATCGGCACGTGGCTGCCTCACGCCATCACAAACGTGCGGGATTGCAGATGTTCATTGGCTGCAGATCAGTCCACTCGATGACTGCTTTCTACTATGATTTCCCTTTCTCTAACAGGTGACCTTGAAGAAAGGATTGCAGATCTCTCCAAAAATCACTTCAAGACAATAAATAAAAGTGCCCCCACCACACTCACCGCTTCTAGTGGAGCTGTTTGCAATTTATTGCGAACGTCTTATTATTGTCTTTTAAGACGGCGTCCTCTTTGTAGGACATGGGTGAAGATAAAGAAATTGGTCGCTAAAACCGGTTTTCTTTATTTTTTTATCCACCTCTTTGCACTGTTGTTATTGTTCTGGGGCGTTTGTTGGGGAACCTCACTCCCTCCTCATGTATCATCTTTTCTACTTTTTTAATGAAGTCTACTCGCTTTCTTAGGAAAAAAAAAACGAATGAAAGGTGTGAGTGATGCCTCATGAGGCTTTAGCCTTGGAGATTTTTGTGTTGCAAGTAGTTTTGTTGGTGGCTTAAAGTTTATCTTGAAGACTCTCTATACTACATGAATTAAGAAGCTTGGGGCCTCTATATATATGATCTATCCTGGACAAGCTAAAATGCTTTATGAGGTTTTCAGTCCACTGGGGTGTCTATCTTGATCAAAGGCTTTGTTTATTTTTCCATGGTGAGCACCTCTGTGTCGGGGTGCCATGCATGCTCCCATTGAAGGCTTATTCTCTTAAGAAGACACTGCATGTCAAGTTTGGATGTTGAGATAATTTCAGATGATTTGTGAATAATAGTAAATAATTTGTGAATAATAATGAATTGTTTGTAAATAGTAGAGTAGTTGACTTCATTTAACAAACACAACCTAAAGAAAGAGGAAAAGAAAATTTTAATACTTTTTCCTTCGAACATAATTTGAGTAGTTAATACTTCTCGTTCATGTTTATCCTTGAAAGCAAAGGAGAAATACCACCCAAATAAATTTCAAGTACTTTAGTACTGTAGAATTCTTCCCATATATGATCGGTTGCAGTGTCGAACTTGACAGTTCAACATAAAGTTTGGATTTGGGAAAATTTATTATATTGATCATTTGGTAGTTCAACTGCCAATTCCTTTGATTTGACACTATTTAAAGTCTTCCACCATAGGATTACTATATTAGCTAGGTTGTCATATATCTTTCCTAACGGTAATCTACCCTTCATTTTCTGTGCCTTTTGTTTCATGCCCCTTTGTGCCTTTTAAAATTGAAATCAGAAAGGACATCGAGAAGTGCTATATAAAAAGATCTTACAAAAATAAATTTATAAACTAACATAATTTTATATGATCGTTAGATTTACTTTATAATAAAAATAATTTTTAAATTTAACGTATTACATCAAGTGTTAAGAATATAATATAAATAATTTAATCTATATATATATATATATATCTTCATATCAGTTTAATTAAATTTTTAGGACACTAAGTTCGAACCATGACTCTACAGAGTCATGTTAAAAATATAATACAAATTATAATTAAATCTACATCTTTTCATAGTTTAAGTTTTTAGAACAAATGGTAATTTCACATCAAATAACTTTTATGAGATCTCTGTGGTTAAAACATTTTTCTTAATAATACTTACCTTTGGATAGTATGGGAAAATTGTTTAGCTTTGTTGAGGAGAGTACATGTGCAGGCAATTGAGCAGTGCTAAGCTTGAGATGAAAGTACTCACACTAGTTAATTCATTTATCCTAAACAGCTAGGATAGGACCTATGATAGGAGATTATTCCTTGTAATCATCGATTGATTGAATTAAAACTCATGAATACAAGAGGGGATCATGAGGCAATATCCCAAACAAAAACGAGTTCAACATAATCAACACAGTACATAAAAAAAGAGAAAGAAATAGAAAAGTGGGTAAAAGATTAAAATCCCGAGCCCTTATTCTTTGGTAGAATCAATAAAGGGATGGTCAAAAGAGTCGATTTTGCTGATGTACACAATGCGAGTGAACTATGAATATCGGAGATTAGGTAAAAAGTTTATCGTTCCATGTTATATTCAAGAGAAATGATATTTGCAGTCGTGGTTGTGCAAGCGGCACGTAGTTTTTTTGAAAAAAATGAATTAATATGGGACCCACATGAATAAAAAACTAATTTTTTTAATCGTGGACCCCACTCTTTTTCAAAGCGATTACGCGGCGTTTACACACTTCACGACTGCATGTAGAATTACTCTATATTCAATGCTATATTTGTGACTGAGACTCGTTAGATTATCATGAACTCAGCAATCTCTCTCTCTCTGAATTCATCAGTTGGTTAATATCTAAACAAACTGGCACTTTTGATATTTTTCCATTCTAATGTTTCGATCGATGATGATCTGCATCTCTAATTAATCTCTTCAACTAGTTCATAATTTAAGAATTATGGCAGCTTCTGTTTTTTTTTTTTAATAGAACAGTTGGCCATGAGGGTTTACCTTGCATTTTTTTATTATTATCCCAAGTTGCAAGTTCCAACATATATATATATATATATTATATTGCATAATGTTTGTGTATCAAACAAATATATATACATTCAATTCTCGGTAGGTTATAAGCCGATCCAATACCTACTTAATTATGAATTTATAACCCTATCTCATACCTCATATGTAATTACTCTTTCTTTTTTAAAGAATAGGACAGTATTTTAATTTTATTGATAACTCTCACTTATTGCAGATCAATAACTTATATAAAAGGGAACTTGAGGTTATATTCAAAATCCCAAAATCAAACTTCTAAAAGCTAAATGAAAATGATGAAAAAAACATTAGGTTTATAAGCATATTGAATACATTGATGTTGTATTGAAAAAAACTTATCTTGTATTGCAAGAGAGATGCCTATTTATACACAGCCAATTATTTACATAAAAGGAAAGAGCAATTAAGGTGCTTGCTGTACAGAATATTACAAGAGCTTGAATTGAGGAAATAAACAAAAATTAACTCCATGAATTATGTGACGCCCTCAGATTTTCCGTTTGGGATCAGACGGACATCTGAAGCGTCGGGACATGTAACACAAGGTTACCTGCCCTCGTACATGACATATAGGATGCAATGTTCCTAACATGCATCTAGCATTATGCAATATTCGCAGCGGATAATTCTTTTTTTTTTTCTTATACTATGCACCGAACTTATAACATCCCAAATAATTAAAACATAATCCATGCATACTTAACAAAATAAATAACCACGATTACAATACGAGTCTCAGAAGACTGTAATCTCAAAACATGGTGACTAGACTCTATATTACAATACCAAAATACACTTATTGAACCAGTTCATCGAGTAACTCGCGTAACTCAATTAACAAGGTTAGAATACTGTCCCAAAAGAAACTAACTATAGAAGCTGAAAACTCTGCATTGCATCTGCGACGTCTAGTCAACATCCTCCAGCCTATCGGTATTTGCTCCTTGTTCTGAACCTGACACATCGCCTACCATTCGGGGAAAAAATGGTAGTTGGGACTACCATGGTGAGATTTGATTACAAATCTCAGCAAGTTAACAGAAAACTTTCACACAGGTTAATGATGTATGCATAGAAATAAAGGTATGAATGCACCATCAAAATTGAAAGTAAACATAACATAACTTGACATAACATGGCATAAAATAATAAGCATAATGTGACATGACATAACATGGCATGAGTTGACATAATTGAACTGAAACAGAAGCTTAGCTTGACGTGACATGAACTTAAATCATAGCATGGATGTGAACTTGAAACATAACATGTACTTGAACTTTAAGTTTAACATGAACGTACACATAACGTAACGTGAAATATGACTTGAACATGAAATACATGAACTTGGAATCTTATTTAATTGTCTTGATTAATAACGTAACCATATGGGTGCTACACGGGTCCCCTAGAGCCGTGTGTCCCTGCCGATTACCGCATCACAACACAGGTATCTAGACCAGCTGTGAGTGCGTTAATACGTACTCCACAGTTGTTGTGGCCCCACGTATTCTACGTGTCACAATTGCTGTGTCTCACGTAGTGTATGCTCCACAGTTGTTGTGGCCCCATACTTCATGCTCCACAGTTGTTGTGGCCCCATGAATACACGTAACATAAAATATGGCACCATCGGCGTTAGTGCCTGGCGCGCTCCGGTGACCAGTTACTTAGGCCCCATTCGCAACCTGTTGACTGTACTTCGTCAACCCAGGGAATTTCACACCTATTTAGACACTCCAGCGTGAACAAAGGAGTTCCACTAGGATATTACCCCATCCTAGCATTTAGGGTCGTGATTGACATGAATAACTTAACTTGAACATGATCTGAAACTTATATGAACTTTACATAAGGTGAACCACGCTTGAGTCCGTGGCACCGCATAACATAACTTGTGGTGAACATGCTTAGATCCGTGTCACCCTTAACATAACTTGTGATGAACACGCTTAGGTCCGTGCCATCCTTAACATAACTTGTGGTGAACACGCTTAGGTCCGTGTCACTCTTAAATATCTTATCTTTCTTAATACATGAGATATTATTTAATATCATGAACTTTTCTAACATGGCGTATACTTGTAAATGGCACAATATGATTTAAACATAAACATTCCATGACATACATGTAACATATGACATACTTAACATGGCATACTTATAACATACAACATTGCATGACATAAAAGATTTTGTAACAGATAAATATTCATAAAAGAATAAATCATGCGTAACAGATAAACATGTAATGACATGACATATATGATAACATACATACATAAATTGTAGTTCCCTTACCCATCATACATACACAATAAACTGATAGTAAGTTAGAAGCTAACTTACTCAGATCGTCGGGTTCTACGAGAATAAAGTGTGAAACACGAGGAACTGTAAAAGGTCATTCTAAAAGTTAGAAATTTAATTACTAACAATTAGAAACATGAAAACAAGCTAACTTAGAGTAAAATTATCATTTTACCCTCTACATGTGGGAAAACGACCATTTTACCCATAACTTAAGGATTTCACATCCTAACTCCAAAAATTTCCAAAATTTACATTCCTCATGTAAATTTTGTCTTAAACTCAAATATTAACTCAGAAAAATTTAAGACAAAACACAACTATGAAAAACACACTATGGCCGAAACATCCATAGGCCATTTCTCTTGATTTTTGTTGCAATTCCTTCCAACTTCAAAACTCATGCTTAAACCAAAATTTTGCACCAACCATCTTCCAATCCTAGGTTTAAAACCATACTTAAAACATCCATTTAGAAAAGACTTATAATCAACACCAAACTTGTTTTTGTAAAAAGATCAAAACACTTGAATCACAAGCTTTGTCCTTAAATCAAAACATCACCAAGAATTCCAAAAAAATCAAATCTTACTTCTAACATATTCATAACATCATCCTCAGATAAACCATGCTTTAAATCATCAAACTAAAGTCACCAAAATCACAAAAATAACACTTGGAGTTTTTGATTTTACACTTAGTCCAAAAACAGAAACTTTTTCTTAACTAGCTTTGATAAATCTCTTGATCAATGGCTTAAGAAGGTGAGGTCTTTGAAATAAAGTATCACATGGTTTAAAAACGTGTCTTAAAGAATATCCAACCATCAAAATTAAAATCACATGGCTAAAACCCAACAAAACATGGATCTAACCTAAAAACATCAAATCTTAGGCCTAACCGAAATTCTCTTGCATAGAAAAATCATATCTTTTAAACTAATGCTAAATATCTCCAAAATAACATCCTAACATGAAAATAAGAGACTTATGATCATCATATAAAATATCAAAGCCATTAGAGTAAGATCAAACCACGAAATATTCAAACTTTCTCCAAATAAAAACTGTTTTTCCACTTCCAGTTTTCGAGTTTCTAGATCTAAGAAAATATATCATCAAAAGCTTTATTCATGCAACAAAACTTCAATGAAAACTCTTAAACACATTCTAACAACACTCCATAAAATTTTCGGACCAAGATATGCCCATTAGCTTGGTCAAAAACTCCAAAACATAACATACTCTCCAGATTCACGCCCAGAATGACCTTTCCATGGTTACAAATACTTTTGACTGACCAAATGACCATGGAATGATACGAAAAATATATCTACGGAAACTAGACTCAAAGAGGAACAACTTTTATGAAGGAGTCATTGTGTAAAAATACTTACAAAGGGTCGATAATCTCCACACAAAAAGACACAGAAATCTGCCCGAGAGAGCTCTTTTGGGTTTCTCTCTAAGAACGGGGTGAAGAAATGATTAAAGTGAAGTAAGTGAGTCTTGCACGACTCAAGCCTTCTTCAGGGGGAATATATAGACCTTAAAAATCATTGAGTGGAGGTGTAGACATGTGATAAGGTAGAGGATAGTGGGGGGCAAAGGACAACCTACAAAAGCTATGAGACATGGGACTTGATGGGGTGGGTTCCTCCATATTATTGAGTGCAACTTGATGCAATGAATGGTCTAACAAGTGGGGGAGGAAGCTTCTCCAAGGAGCTTTGCCAAGGTGGCCAAATTCGTGGGCCTTAGTGGGCCTCAACCAAGTGGACTTCAATTTAGGGTTTAAATGAGATTTGGTTAGGGTTTGAGATGCTATCAAGCCCAAATCCAATTTTTCTTGGCCCAAACAAATTTCCAAGGTTTAAAATGTTGGATAAAGATGTCATAATAAGAATTTGAGAAATTAATAGCATGTGGAAGTGATTTCATCAAGTGATTAAACACAATGCTAGAAATTGGATCAAAAGGGCTTGAAGGCCAACTTTAGGGTTTGGGGAAACCGTTTAGGGTTTCGGTTTCAACCAAATTTTTGGAGTTTCAAATAGATTCCAATCATTGAGGGTTTCACTGACTAAAACCTATGCGATTAGTCGATTCGTGAAAACTTACGGAGTTTTCACGAGATTTCTAAAGTCTATAGAAATTTCACCATTGAATTTCTAGCGGGCTGTTACAAATTATGCGCAACTAAAATCAAGGGAGAGTGATATGCATGACTTCTGGGATCATCTATTATGCCCTCGAAAGATGGTGCTCCCATCAGTGACACCAATCTTGGACCGTAACAATTGAAAGCGTGGATAGGATAAGGCCTTGGTCATTAAATCAACAAGCTAATCATGAGTAGACACATGAACAACTTGAAGAATTCCTTTGCTAACATAATCCCGCTCAAAGTGTAGGTCAATGGCAATGTGTTTCATTTGAGAGTGAAGTATTGGGTTGAAACTTAACTGAGTAATACCTATATTATCACAAAGTATTTTTGGTGGAGACTACAAGGTGACACCAAGTTCGTGGAAGAGAGATTGAAGCCATGCAAGTTCAGAGGTGGCAGTAGCAAGGGCCCTATATTCTGCTTCGGTGGAGGAGTGAGCCACGGCTCGTTGTTTTCGAGTGCACCAAGAGATAGGGTTGGCTCCAAGGAAGATTATATAGGCTGATGTAGATCATCTATCATCAATACTCCCTGCCCAGTCGGCATCTGAGTAGGCGAGGAGTTGAGGAGCAGCAGACGGAGATGAATGCCATGGTAAATGGAATGCTTGAGATAGTGAAGTAGCCTCTTGACTGAAGTCCAATGAAGTTCAAATGGGGAGTGCATGAACTGAGCTAGTTTGTTAACGAAAAAGGCAATATTAGGCTGTGTTAGAGCTAAGTGTGACGCCCCCAACCCCTACCTACAGACATGTGAAAATCGAGGCATCGGGATGATGACAACACGGGTCACACATTCCATCGCCAAGTGTCAAGTGTGTGTACATGCAACACATGTATATCAAAAATAACGCAGCGGAATAATAAAGTCAGCCGACTAAGTATCAGAATTTATTTAAATACAAACTCGCTTAAAAACAAGCGTACTAAAAATATTACAATTAACCAATAAAAATATAATACAAACCAAAAGTAATAGGAAATAAATCTCAACCCACGAGTGATCCCCGATCACTCCTCCGGCGGAGCCGCATCCTTGGGCTCAAGCCTTTTCGTCATCTGGATCAAAATCTACGGTACCAAAGATGGTACCGCAGGTAAGTAACAATCCAACCAAACCTCAAGATAAAAATACATTCAAACAATAACCAAATCATGAACATGATGCCATATGCATATGTCCTGAAAATTCACATTTTTCCACGCACGCCAAAATCCCATTTTGGTTAAAACATTTCCTTTAAAACATTTACTCGCCATTATCCAAGATAATAGCCCAAAAATCTAGTCTTGCAATTTTTCCAGAAAATTGCCCATTAACCAAACCATCAGAGCACTGTAGGTGAGAATCACAGGCGGGACTTTACCACCATCCCTACGTGTGAACCGTAGGCGGAAATCACAAGCAGGACTCTACCATCATCCCTGCTTACCACCATCCCTACAAGTCCGTTTGTAGGCAAAAATCGCAGGTGGAACTACCACCATCCCTACTTACCATCATCCCTACGCCGCTTGCATCGTAGGTAGGAATCATAGACGAGACTCTACCACCATCCCTGCTTACCACCATCCTTACAGTACCTCTGACTCAAACCAGTCAATCCAATCGTTCAAATATGCCCAAAATCATTTCTCGCTTAAAAACCCAGTTTTTAATTTCCAACACATGTACATGCATGCAATTACACGAAAACCCAATTTTCATTTCACAAACATGAACATGCGTGCACTATGCAATATATGACACGAAACCAAACATAAATAACTTCATCCTCAAATCCATCTGACCCTCGACTCCTTAGACTCAATTCGGCATAACCAACCAATCACAAATTATTGTTAAAGTAAAAATACATTTAAATCTTAAAGGAAGTTTGAAAAATACTTAATACGCTATATAATATTTTTCGAAGGATCAAGGAGGAAAAGCAACGTAACAGTGTAAAATACACTGTGGTCGTGGGTTATAGAATACCTACTTTTGAATGGAAACAAACCAAGACTTGGGATTGGTAGGGAATGACTTAGAGGTGTTAGTGAAGTTAGTGCAAGTGGTGGCTGGCTGTGGGTGGCGGCGAAAACGGCGGTGGAAGTGAAAAATGGCCAAAATGAAGTTGAGCTCGTGGTGGTTGCTCTGGAGACGGATTGGAGCTGAAAATGGATGGGTTAGGTTAGCAAGGGGTTGGTGATGAAGTGGTGAAAAAGTGGTGGCCGGAGGTGGAACGACGGTAGCGCTAGAGCACTTAAACGCCGCTACTTGAAGGGGTGTGTGTGGCTTAAAGGTGACTCGGATGAGGTTGAGATTTGGTGGGGGTGTTCACCGGCCGGAGAGGAAGAGGATGGTGGGGGTGGTGCAGTGTACGGTGGCACGGCGGCTGTACTGGGGGCAGACGAATGAAACAAACGAAAGAGGGAGGAGAGAGACGTCGCGAGGGAGAGAAGCAGGGGAAGGAAGGAAAAAAAAAAGAAAGAAAAGAAAGAAGAAAAAGGGAAGATAAAAAAGAGAAAAGAAAAAGAAGAGAAAAAGAAAAAGGGAAAAAAGAAAAAGGAAAGTAAAGAAGTGAGATCCAGTCCTCACATCTAGAGTTCAGAAACTGATCTAACAAAAATAATTTTAAAAACAATAGATTGAATAAAATAATCTAAATACAATATCTAGCTAAAATAAAATAAATAATTAGTAAAAACTAACAACAAAACTTAAAATAAAAAAATAAACTAAATTAAATTAAAGAGCAATTTAAACACAAAAAATAATTAATATTAAGAAAGCACCTCAAAAATAAATTTCACAAATAAATAGATCAAACTAAAATTCGATAAATTTAAAATAACGAACCAACATTTTAATTAAATTAAAATACTTATTCAATAAAAATACATGTAAAAATGAGGTATCACACTAAGTACTCAAGTGCAACAATAAGGCTCCTGTAAATGGTGCTAACGGCTGGACTGGAACCATCATTCAGTTGAAGTTGACTGGAAGTGGCCATAGGGGTGGTGACATCTTTGGCACCCTCCATTCTCATTTTATACAGCAGGTCTTGCACATATATGTCCTGTGAAAGAAACAAACCATCAGTGGTTGGGATGACTTTAATCCCCAAGAAGAAGTGAAGAGGCCTGAGATCTTTCAAAGAGAATTTGGCACTAAGTTGTTTGATGATGGTAGAGATGAAGGTAAGAGTCATTTCCTGTGAGGATCAAATCATCAACATAAACAAGAAAATAGGCCACAATGTTGCGATGATGATAGATAAATAGGGAATTATCGAAGCAGACTTCACAGAACCAATGTCACAGAGGAAATCATGCAGTGCACGGTACCAGGCCCTTGGCGCCTGTTTTAATCCGTGAATGGACTTTTGAAGATGTCAAACGTGATCAGGATATGAAGCATCAATAAAACCAACGGCTTGTGTCATGAATACACAGCAAGTTGATGGAGAGACCAACCTTTCATCATGGCAAGAGATAAAATAATGCGAATGGTGGCAGGCTTCACAACTGGGGAGAAGGTTTCCATGTACTTGATTCATTGTGAAATTCAGTTTTATTTGCATTACTCGCTTGGTCATGACAAATAACCTAGTAGAAGATACTTATATATAAAATAAAATAAAAAACTAGGGGAAGACATTAGAGAATCTTAATATCTAGTTGTAGGTCAAGATGGATTGGAGGTGCCTTTATGACTGTCTATACAAGGAAAACTGAAAAACATGTTGAATAGATAATTTTAGATGTCCTATTGAGAATGATTGTGTTTTTGTGACGGGTTCTAGTGATGATTCTTTGAAGACTTATTGGTTATATCAATGTGCTTTTGAACCTAAATGTCCACCAAACTGCGTGTGGATTCATTGTTCAATCGGACTTACTGGATTGTTGTTTTGGTTTCGTGCTTGAGACATTGCTTTTTTGAAATGGCTGGCTAGTTATCAGGAAAGTGTTTATAAACTGTTCTTTTGCTTGTTACAAATTGTTACAGAGATACTTTTAGTAACTGTCTATATCTAGATAGTATAGCAGATAAATAGGTTGGCTGTAAATAGACTTAACGTGTAAATACTTAACATGTATAGTAAAACCAGTAGCAATTAGGCATGGGAATCACGCTGAACATTCGGCGCTCAGTTGTAACTCTCTCCTATACAAATGAAGGAAACCAATGGAAAGGGGTATTCTGACCAATCTTGACATGGTATCAGAGCACCTATTCTGATTCCGTCGTTTGGTCTTAATCACTGAGTGCGATTTACATCGCTGTTCTTGGGAGAAATTTATTTCTTTACTTTTCGTGTGCGTCGTCCCTCTTTGTTGAGGGTACTCTTGCTTTTGTGGTGGCTGAGTGGTGGTCGATCACTTTTGGGTTGTTATCAACGCTGTTCCAGCATGTGGGTTTGTCATTTCTGGTGGCTGTAAGCGTGTGTGTGGCTTGTTGGGTGTCTATCGACAGTTTCTATGGAGGAGTGAGTGGCTATTGAAATTTTTTGTGACTGGCTGAGTGATTATCGGTACCTTCTATGGTGTTTTTCTTCGTGAGTTTTCCGTTTTGGTGGATTCTCTTTGTGGGTTTCAGTTTCGGGATCTCAGTTTCTATCTGCACTTTCAGTTTCTGACTTTTCTATGGGTGGCTGAGGGATTGTCAGTGTTGTCTGTGAGTGGATGAGGGCTATCAGCATCTTCTGTGATTGTCGGTATCTTCGGAGTGGTTGTCGGGTCTCTCTCTCTCTCGGTGCTCTCAGTTGCAGTCGGTTCTCCCAAGTCCAGAATTGTTGTGGGTCATTTCGAGTGGGCTTTTATTATTTTGAGTGACTCATTTTGCGTGGGCCAATTGATATTCTTATTAGAATTGACATGGGTCATTTCGAGTGGGTTTCTATTATTTTGACTTTGATCTGTCTTTTGGGTTGGATTTACTGCTTATTTGATTTTCGTGGTTTTCATCATGTCTATTGAGAATACTATTGTTCGCTGTACTAGCTCTGATACTGAGTTTAATTAAGCAATTACAACAGCATCTCAAGGCCACTTTTCACATGAATGATCTTGGTCCCCTGCAGTACTTTCTTGGCCTTAAGGTGCAGCTTACTCCAACTAATACGTTGTTACACTAGCACAAATACACGCAGGACGTTATTTCATTGGATGGTCTTCAATCGGGTAATTCTGTTCTTAATCCCTTGGAGGTAAATCTTAAACTTCATCAGGAAGAATGTGAGCTTTTATTAGATCTATCCTTGTATCAGTAGCTTGTTGTGAGTTTGAACTATTTGACGATTACTCGTCCTGACATTCCTTTTGTTGTGCAGCAAGTTAGTCAATTTATGCAAGCTTCTCGACATCTTCATTTAGCCATTGTCCGTTGCATTATCCGATATCTGAAGGGCACCTCTATACGGAGGTTGTTCTTTCCTAAAGAACCTTACAGTTAGTGGGGTATAATGATGCTAATTGGGCCGGATGTACGGATACTCGTTACTTTGTTACTGGATAATGCATTTTCTTAGGCAATGCACTCTGTTGAACCTAAGGTTTCAAGTTTTGTGTAATTATACATCTACACATGGATTTTGATGATAACAAATGAATTCAAAGAACAAAGGAGTCTCAAGCTCAAGTTATCTACACAATGGAGTCAAGCACATCAAGGAACCAAGCATGAGTAAGAAGGGAACAAGTTCACATTAAAGTCATAGAGTAATGTTGTAAATCTCTTAAAAATTTGAAATTAGGATTAAGGCTCAAAAATTAATATTTTATCATAAAACATTAAAATACATTTTCCACATGTGCATGAATATTTTGAAAATTAAATTTGAAAATTTTGAAAGATAATTGATTGTCATCTTTCACATGTACATGCCATGATTAAAGGTTTGAACTTTGAAAATATTAAAGATGATTGATTGTCATTTTTCACATGTGCATGTTTTATTTGAATATTTTCAAAAGTGATTGATACTTTTCTTGACTTATGCAAAAGGAAGATGCATTTGTTTGAATATTTTGAAAAGTAAAGTGTGCTCCTTTTGTCATATGCAAAAAGTAAAAAATTAGGTTTGAAATTTTTGAAAAGCAAAGTGTGCTCCTTTTGTCATATGCAAAAAGTAAAAAGATTAGGTTTGAAATTTTTGAAAAATGAATGATGATGTTTTTGACATGTGAATCTTTTTAAATTTGAATATGAAGTCTCATATGCCTATAAATAGATCATTTGAGAGCTTCACATTCACAACACCAAGAGCATACAACTCTCATTCAAAGCTTTCATTCTCTCTTCTCTAAGCATTGAGCCTTAACCCTTGTTCATTTTGAGAGATATAGTTTGTGCTTGTATTGTTCTTATTTCACTCATTGAGGAGTGTTTTCTGATATCCTACCCACTATCAATTCTTGTATCAGTAAAAGGGTGTGTACAACCCTTGTGCGTGTAGAAAGTGTTCTACACAGGGAATCGTTGAATCACCACGTGTAAGGTGATTGCAAGTGTAGAGGGTGTTCTACACGGATCCTTTGTAGCGGTGTTGTTCAAAGGTGTAATAGGTTTCTATCTCCACCTGAAGGAGATTGAATAGTGAATTCGGGGATCCTCAAGGGGTAGCTTGAGGCGAGGACGTAGGCAGTGGGGCCGAACCTCGTTAACATACTGAGTTTGCTTCTCTCTTACCCTTACTCTTTATATTTATTGCTGTTTCATATTTTGTTTATATTTTATATTGTATATTTGATTTATAATTGTTATTTTTTTTAAATACAACTCAATTCACCCCCCCTCTTGTGTTAGTCATCTGGGCAACAATTGGTATCAGAGCTAAAGCTCTATTATAAGATTAACTATCTTTTGAGTTAAGATCTTATGGCTAACATTGCAGCTTCATTTGGTGAAGGTCAATCTAGCAGTCGGCCTCCACTCTTTTGTGGAGACAATTACTCATTCTGGAAAGTTAGAATGAGAATATTCCTTCAGGCTCAAGGTCGAGAAATCTGGAAATGCATTGTAAATGGACCTTATATTCCAACAAAAGTGGTTGATGGAGTAAAGGTCAAAAAGGAAGAAGAAGAGTTTAATCGTGAAGACGATAGACTTTATACTTTGAATTTAACTGCTATGAATTTATTATATAATGCTCTCAATGGTAATGAGTTTAATAGAGTAATGACTTGTGCTACGGCAAAAGAAATTTGGGATAACTTGGAAGTTACTTATGAAGGAACTTCTCAAGTTAAGGAATCAAAAATTTATATTCTTACTCATGAATATGAAATGTTTAAGATGAATGATGATGAATCTATTTCTAGCATGCACACTCGTTTTACTAACATCATAAACAGCTTGACAGCTCTTGGCAAAGTTTATTCCAAAGTGGAAATGGTAAGAAAAATTCTCAACTCTCTACCAAAACGTTGGGAATCAAAAGTGACAGCGATTCTTGAAGCTAGAGACCTCAAGAAGCTCGAAGTGAATGAACTCATCGGGTCACTTATCACCCATGAGTACACATTGAAAAGAGGAGAAGAAGAAGGAAAGCCAAAGAAGAGCTTGGCACTTAAAGCTGTTCCTCATGAAAGTGAAAGTGATGAAGATGAGGAAAATGACGATAAAGATGAAGAAGTTGCGATGATAACAAGAAGAATTCAGAGATTCTTAAAGAAAAATAAAACTCCTCCGAGGAAATCATTCAAAAAGTTTTCCAAGAAAGATTCAGGTAAAAATGATACTTTAATTTGTTATAAATGCAATAAGCCTGGTCATATCAAGCCAGATTGTCCCCTGCTAAAGAAAGATCGAAACAAAGGCAAGAAAGCAATGAAAGCTACATGGGATGATGATTCAAGTAGCTCAGATAGTGAAGCAAGCAATGAAGAATCAGCAAATCTCTGTCTTATGGCTAAAGATGATATTGAGGTAACAAATTTTGATAATATTGAAAATCCTTCATATGAAGAATTGCAAAATGTTTTAGAAGAGGTATATGAAGAATTTGAAAAATTGGGTATCAAATATACTGCTTTGAAAAAGAAAAATTCTTCTTTAACAAACGAAATTGATATTTTAAGAAAAGAAAATATTGTTTTGAAAGACGAAAATCTTGAGTTGAAGAAAAAGAAAACTGATTTAGAAAATATTGTTGAAAACTTTACGAATGGAAAAAGAAATTTTGAAAAACTTCTTGGTAGTCAAAGATGTGTTTTTGACAAGGCAGGCTTGGGATATATGCCAAAACAAAAGTTCAAACCTTATAAAAACTTCTTTGATAATCCTTCTACATCAAAGTCTAATATTCAAAATTCTTTTCATAATAAGTTTGTCAAAAAAGGATACTATTATAATCATTCAAGATTTTCATATATGTCACATGCTATTTGTAATTTTTGTAATAGAAATGGTCATAATTATCATACTTGTCCTATTAGAAGAAAACATACAATGACTATTAGGGCCATATGGGTACCTAAAAATCTTGTTTCTTCTAATACTAATAAATAAAGGACCCAAAGAACTTGGGTACCAAGAAAAATCATTTTAATTGTTTTTATAGGTATGCATGAAGTCCTCTACAAGCAAAAACAAATGGTTTTTAGATAGTGGATGTTCAAGACACATGACGGGAGACAAGACTAAGTTCTTTGATCTTAGATCTAAAGAAGAAGGACACGTGACATTTGGAGACAACTCGAAAGGGAAGATCGTGGGAATAGGTAAAATTGGTAATAAATCTTCTCTCATAATTGAAGATGTTCTACTTGTTGAAGGTCTAAAACATAATCTTTTGAGTATAAGTCAATTATGTGATAAAGGATTTACAGTTACTTTCAAAATGGATAAGTGCATTATTTTGAATGATCATGATTATAACATTTGTTTTACTGCCTTTAGAAGTAATAATGTTTATACAATCGATTTTGAAGAAATTACCTCACAAGATGCTATTTGTTTTTCAGTACAAAATGAAACTAATTGGTTATGGCATAGAAGACTAGGTCATGCCAACATGGAACTTATTTCCAAACTTTCAAAAAATGATCTTGTGAGAGGTTTACCAAAGGCAAATTTTCTTAAAGACAAAATTTGTGATGCATGCCAATTTGGTAAACAAACAAAAACTTCTTTTAAAACCAAGAAATATATTTCCACTACTAGACCACTGCAACTGATACACATGGATCTTTTTGGACCAAATAGAGTTGCAAGTCTAGGAGGAAAATATTATGCTTTTGTTATTGTTGATGATTTCTCTAGATATACTTGGGTCATCTTTCTTGCTCATAAAGATGAGGCACATAATGCTTTTACCAAGTTATGCAAGAGAATTCAAAATGAAAAGGGCTATACTATTTCAAGTATCCGAAGTGATAGGGGAAAAGAGTTTGTTAATAAAAATATTGAAACATTTTGTGATGAAAATGGTTTTGTGCATAATTTTTCTGCTCCTCGAACTCCTCAACAAAATGGGGTAGTAGAGAGGAAAAATAGATCTCTTCAAGAGATGGCAAGAACAATGCTTAATGAGAACAACTTGCCTAGTTATTTTTGGGCCGAAGCGGTAAGTACTGCATGTTATGTTATAAATAGAGTTATGTTAAGGTCTAAATTAGATAAAACCCCCTATGAGCTTTGGAATGAGAAAAAGCCCAACATTGGTTACTTTCATGTATTTGGATGCAAATGTTTTATTTTGAATGACAGGGATAATTTAGGCAAATTTGATGCAAAATCGGATGAAGGTATTTTTCTCGGGTATTCTACAAATAGTAAAGCTTATAGAGTATTCAATAAAAAGACTTTAACTGTACAAGAATCTATGCATGTAGTATTTGATGAATCTAATTCTCTACTCTCCAAGAAATCCATTGATGAAGAAACAGGAGGTATAAATAATACAGAAAGTCTCAATCTCAACAAAGAGAACACAATAGAGGAAGTCCAACATGGAGACATCAGGAAAGATCATCAAAATTTAATACGAGATGCAACCAAACAGTGGAAATTTGTGAAAGATCATCCAGTGGAACAAATTCTGGGAGAACCTTCACAAGGTGTAAGCACTCGATCATCTCTTAGAAATATTTGCAATCATACTGCTTTTTTATCTCAGATTGAACCTAAAAATATTGATGAAGCACTTCTTGATGAATCTTGGATTCTAGCTATGCAAGAAGAGCTTAATCAATTTGAAAGAAATGATGTTTGGACACTTGTTCCTAAACCCAAAAATCATACTATTATTGGAACAAAATGGGTTTTTAGAAACAAGAAAGATGAGTCCGGAGTCATTACTAGAAATAAGGCTCGACTTGTAGCCCAAGGTTACAATCAAGAAGAAGGAATTGATTATGATGAGACATATGCACCAGTCGCAAGATTAGAAGCTATTCGAATGCTACTTGCATATGCTTGTTATAAAGATTTCAAACTTTTTCAAATGGATGTTAAAAGTGCTTTCTTAAATGGTTTTATAAATGAAGAGGTATATGTTGAGCAACCTCCAGGTTTTGAAAATCATATTTCTCCAAATCATGTTTTCAAACTCACAAAAGCACTATATGGACTCAAACAAGCTCCTAGAGCGTGGTACGAGAGACTCAGTGGTTTCTTGATTAAAAAAGGTTTCTCAAGAGGAAAAATCGACACAACTCTTTTCATTAAATACGAAAATGATGATATTCTTTTGGTTCAGATTTATGTTGATGATATAATATTCGGTGCTACTAATGAAAATATGTGTCAAGTTTTTGCTAAGACTATGCAGGATGAATTTGAAATGAGCATGATGGGAGAACTTACATTCTTTCTCGGATTGCAAATTAAGCAAGTAAAAAGTGGGACATTCATCAATCAATCAAAATATATTAAGGAATTGCTGAAGAAGTTTGGGATGGAAGGTGCTAAGGAAACTGGAACACCAATGAGCCCATCTACTAAACTTGATAAAGATGAATCCGGTAAGACAGTTGACTCGAAAGTATATCGAGGTATGATTGGTAGCTTATTATATTTGACAGCCAGTAGACCAGATATTATGTTCAGTGTGTGTTTATGTGCACGTTTTCAATCATCTCCAAAAGAATCTCATTTAATTGCAGTTAAGCGCATTCTTAGATATCTTAGTGGTACAATTAACCTAGGGTTATGGTACCCTAAACACACATCTTTCGATCTAATCAGCTACACAGATGCAGATTATGCTGGTTGTAAAATAGATCGAAAAAGCACTAGTGGAGCATGTCACTTCTTAGGTCATGCATTAGTTTCCTGGTTTAGTAAAAAACAAAATTCTGTTGCACTATCTACTGCTGAGGCAGAATATGTTGCTGCGGGTAGTTGTTGTGCTCAAGTTCTTTACATGAAGCAACAACTTGAAGATTTTAAACTCATGTATAATCACATTCCAATCAAATGTGATAATACAAGTGCTATAAATCTTTCAAAAAACCCAATACAACATTCTAGAACTAAGCATATTGAAATAAGATATCATTTTCTTCGAGATCATGTGCAGAAAGGCGATATAGTACTAGAGTTCACAAACACACACGATCAGTTAGCAGATATATTCACAAAACCTTTACCAGAAGATAGATTATCTATGATTAGAAGAGAAATAGGTATGATGCATATTATGAATATCTCTTAAAAGACAGATCAAAGTTCATAAAAATAGATAGATTTTTCTTAAATACTTTTACATAAACTTGAGGTTCTTAGCCTCATGTTTGAGACGCTCATTCTCTTCATACAATATCATGTCATCCCTATTCATGGGAACTGGCAAGCGGAATGAAGAATCCAATAGAGATTTCAACTGTTTATTCTTCTGTCGAATGATTCATTCCCTTGTGTGAGACTCTTGAACAATTCGTTGAAGTACAACAATTTGTTCTTTAAGCCTTTCAACCTCATGGTTTTTGGCTTGTACCCGCTGGGAAAAAGCAACAATAGAGGATGAGTAGCGAGTCCCGAGACTCACCAAGTCGTAGATAGCATCGGAGTCTGACTTATTAGCCAAACTATTATTTTCTTGCTGAACATAGCACCAATGGTAGCTGCAGAAAGGACAGGAGATTGAGGTGTAGAATACCTCATGGATGGATCTAGAGAAATGTTAGAAGAATGAGCCATTGAGAAAAGAATTGAGAACTTAAAGCGAGAATGTTGAAGAAGGCAGATGAGTTATAGAGATGAGAATATGATTTGATGCAAATCGGATGAACTTTAAGACTGATTTTATAGAGATAGCATAAAGAAGAAGACAAACTATTGTCTCTTCAAATCTTATCTAGTTAAAAGAAATACAAGATATGCTGGACACACATTGTCAAAAGTTTTCTTACTAAGCCAGGGAGATTAACAGTAGGTTGTCCCTATTTTTCTAGTAAACGATGAACCTCTGCTGTTATCAGCCGATGTTGACCTTGTATCTGAACCCTTTCTCGTTCCAGCTCCTCTATTCGGGGTTGCAAATCATGTGTATACCAATCTGTAAATTTTTTCAACTCTTTGTTTTCTTGCTTTAGCCTTTTATTCTCTCTATCCTTATTATCAAGCTTCTATCGTAACTCAGATATTTGGATGTTAAGATGATCAATCTCACTCACCCTCGCCATTAACCTCCGAGACATGATCGTAACAGAGGCAGCATATTGACTACTGAGCATTCTTGATTCTGCAATAATCTCAGAATCAGCCCTACTAGAAAAACGGTTCTCTGCTCCTATCATGGTATTGACGGCCTCAGGAGAGAAGATTGGTGATTGATGCGTCAAGAGTTCCTGATTCAAGTCAGGAACATTAGTGGAAGAGAATTGTTCAGCCATTCTATCGTTATGGAAAAACAGAACTCAAGTTAAGAAGAGATGTATTTTTTTGGGTATCCGATAGGTGAAAATGATTTTTTTTTTTTATAAAAACTCAGAGCCTTCAATCACGTCTGTCAACAACATCAGGCGATTGTTTAAATCTACAGCCGCACTAAATTCATAGAGTTAGGCGTCGAGGCTTTGCAGCACTTGTCGGGTCACGGACGGCTCCCTTTTTCAACTATCTACACATGGATTTTGATGATAACAAATGAATTCAAAGAACAAAGGAGTCTCAAGCTCAAGTTATCTACACAATAGAGTCAAGCACATCAAGAAACCAAGCATGAGCAAGAAGGGAACAAGTTCACATTAAAGTCATAGAGTAATGTTGTAAATCTCTTAAAAATTCAAAATTAGGATTAAGGCTCAAAAATTAATATTTTATCATAAAGCATTAAAATACATTTTTCACATGTGCATGAATATTTTGAAAATTAAATTTGAAAATTTTGAAAGATAATTGATTGTCATCTTTCACATGTGCATGCCATGATTAAAGGTTTGAACTTTGAAAATATTAAAGATGATTGATTGTCATCTTTCACATGTGCATGTTTTATTTGAATATTTTCAAAAGTGATTGATGCTTTTCTTGACTTATGCAAAAGGAAGATGCCTTTGTTTGAATATTTTGAAAAGTAAAGTGTGCTCCTTTTGTCATATGCAAAAAGTAAAAAATTAGGATTGAAATTTTTGAAAAGCAAAGTGTGCTCCTTTTGTCATATGCAAAAAGTAAAAAGATTAAGTTTGAAATTTTTGAAAAATGAATGATGATGTTTTTGACATGTGAATCTTTTTAAATTTGAATATGAAGTCTCATATGCCTATAAATAGATCATTTGAGAGTTTCACATTTACAACACCAAGAGCATACAACATTCATTCAAATCTTTCATTCTCTATTATCTAAGCATTGAGTCTTAACTCTTATTCATTTTGAGAGATATAGTTTGTGTTGTATTGTTCTTATTTCACTCATTGAGGAGTATTTTCTGATAACCTACCTACTATTAATTCTTGTATCAGTAAAATGGTGTGTATAACCCTTGCGTGTGTAGAAAGTATTCTACACAGGGAATAGTTGAATCACCACGTGTAAGGTGATTGCAAGTGTAGAGGGTGTTCTACACGGATCCTTTGTAGGGGTGTTGTTCAAAGGTGTAATAGGTTTCTATCTTCACCTGAAGGAGGTTGAATAGTGCATTCGGGATCCTCAGGGGGTAGTTTAAGGCGAGGACGTAGGCAGTGGGGCCGAACCTCGTTAACATACTGAGTTTGCTTCTCTCTTACTCTTACTCTTTATATTTATTGTTGTTTCATATTTTGTTTATATTTTATATTGTATATTTGATTTATAATTGTTATTTTTTTAAATACAACTCAATTCATCCCCCTCTTGTGTTAGTCATCTGGGCAACACACTCATTTCTTATAAGAGTAAGAAGCAAGACAGAGTTTCCAAGTCTTTTATTGAGTCTGAGTATCGTGCTATGTCTTCTACATACTCTGAGATCACATGGCTTAGTGGGTTATTGGGCGAACTTGGTTTTCCTCAGCTACATTCCACTCCTCTTCATGCTAATAATACCAGTGCTATTCAGATTGCCACTAATCCTGTCTTCCATGAGTGTACGAAACATATCGAAGTCGATTGTAATTCCATACGTGAATCCTTTGACAAACATGTGATTACTCTCCCTCACCTTTCCATTGAATGTCAAATTGCAGACATATTCACTAAAGCTCTTTTTTGACACCGGTATCAGTTCTTGGTTGACAAATTGATGTTTCTTAATCCACAGCATCAATTTGAAGGGGGATGTTACATAGATACTTTTAGTAACTGTCTATATCTAGATAGTATAGCAGATAAATAGGTTGGCTGTAAATAGACTTAACGTGTAAATACTTAACATGTACAGTAAAACCAGCAGCAACTAAGCGTTGGAATCATGTTGAACATTCGGCGCTTAATTGTAACTATCTCCTATACAAATGAAGGAAACCAATGGAAATGAGTATTCAGATCAATTTGGACACAAATAATATTCATAATTTGGGTTGTATGCTCTATACAAAAGAATTAGGATCGATAACAAATTAGCAATGACATTATCTTCAGTTTACTCCTTCGCAAGTCACTACAACATTTATTGATTTTTGCCACAAGGGCATGTGGTCGGAAAAACTATAGTCGTAGTTGGAAACACTCTTTTCCCACTAAGTCTATTCGTGGGAGACTAGTGACTTAAAGTTGGTGATATGAAGTATTTTTTCGCACTAATTCATGAACTAGTGGGAAATTGTGACATTTTTCCACCAAATAGATAGCGGAGATAGCCAACAAATTTCGTGGCAAAAGGTTACTCAAATTAGGTTGGTGGGTGAGAAATATTATATTTTATGATGAAATGTGCTAGTGGGTATTAACATTAACCACTAAAGCATTTGGTAGAAAAAAAAATGTTGTCTTACAAAAAAAAAAAAAAAGTATTTGCCGTGAGATATCTTCACAGCAAATGGTAAAAGAATTCAGAAAAAAAAATTGTAAAAGCAAAAAAAAAAATAAAAAAAAAAATAATAATGATATTGTTTCACACCTACTAATCAACATTCAACTAAATTACTAAATATCACATATAAAGGAGGAAGCAGAAGAATTAATTGAATATTCCCGTTTAACATATACAAATTGTAAGTAGACACAAACCCTTTTTTTTAATAATCTTAATTCATGTATCCTAAAACTACATTGAAATCTAAAAGTAAATTTTTTTTTTTTACAAGTCTAAAAGTAAAATTACCAAGCTAGTCATCATTGATCCTATAAGAATAAGTACTACAACAAGATGCTGACCTTGAGATGCCCTTTTTCATGAAAAACCCATTTGCTAAGTTCAGTAAAAAAACTGCTCATTACTCCTGTCTGTTACAACTGCAGCTACATCATTAATCTAAAAATTAATGTTAATAAAGTTAGTGAAATCAAGAAAAGATGCAGGATGTATATAAAGATGTCAACCCCAACAAGTCTAGCTATTAAAAAACTAGAGTGACATTAGAGTGCTAACATTATACTTCACATACAACTATATTTTTTTTATAAGTACTTCACCTACAACTACAATCAATATATATAATTCTATCCATATCAACTATATAACAACTCAAACACAATCACTAACTTTATAAGCTTCATTCACACAATACATTCCAACTCATACATATACAAGTCATCACTTAATCCTTGAAATATAACCCTCTTCATATAACTCATACACATGCACACAAAGCGATCCAACATCACTCAAGTCCTCATCCATTTCTCACCTACAAACATGTTACACAACCCATCCCAGGTCATACATATACAATCCACCAAGCATACATGTGTCATACTCCCTTATCACCTAAGATCAACATATAATCCACTTGAGCATTCACTTGCTCATATAAACCTCATCCATAATCAATACATTTAATATTAACAATATGTCCATATAGCACCCAACACCTTCATCATACCTTTTAAGCTCACCACAACTACAAACACATTCTCAACAGGGCCCAACACTTCACAAATCACATCACCAACACCCTCAACACGACATACACGTGCTTCCAACACTTAGCACAACTTCATAACTACAACACAAGACCCAACACTTCACAATCTAACAACAATATCACAACCAAATATGTTTCTCCTTCGATTTCCACAACAACACAATCAAAATACTACATATCCATGAATATAAATCTATCTAAGCAATCAATACCACGCTATACACGTCCATTTACTCTAAAATAAAGCATTAAAGATATAAAGGTAGGATTTTACCAAGCTTAAGGGCTTCGACAGCGAATGAATAGCGTGCAAGAGGTGCTGCTGTGTCGGTGGGTTGCTCATGGTGGTGCGGCGTCGTAGCTAAAGGCAGCGATTGTGGCTCACAATGGCAGATCTGGTGGCTACGCACAGGGGATCCGTGAGAGAGAGAGAGAGAATGCGAGGGAGGAAGAGGGGGCTGAGACCGTGGGTTGAGGTGGCTCACGGTGGGCCTAGCGGTGGATCTAGGATGTGATAAGGAGAATACCAAGAGGGAGATGGAGCGTGCGAGGGAGAGGGAAAGTTGGGGGCTTCGGCTGGGGGAAAGGGAGGAAGGGGGTTGTTGGCGAGGTGGGGGGCTGGTGGTGGTGGTGCGGCTCAGCCACTAGCGGCAGAGCTAGCTCGCGATGGCAAGGAACCGAGTGATGGGGAGGGGACTCGGTTTGGGCTTGCCTCGGGGAGAGAGAAAGGGAGAGAGGGAGAGGGAGGTGGTTGGGTTTGGTGAGGTGGTCGTGCTAGGTGGAGGCGACATGGGCTGCAACAGTGGCCTCGGATGGAGCCGAGGAGAGAGAGAGACCGAATGGGGAGAGGGTGCTGCCTTGTTGCGGCGTGGGGGAGCTGATGGGAGGAGAGAGAGAAAGAGTAAAGAAAGGGTGTGCGGGGGATATTAGGTTTCAACTTTTAATGTCAGCCGTTGATCTTTAAATTTAATCTAATGGTGAAGATTAAATACTGAATTAAATGAAGAGATTGAATATAATGCTTATTTGCGACGACAATAAGTCGCCGCAAAAGACGTACTTATTTTTGCCGTCTCCAGTATTTGGGGTCAAAAGGTTAGTTTTATTTACACTACATAAAGTCGTCGCAAAAAACAGTTTTACCCACAATTTTGAAATCGTGGGATATGAAATCGGGGGAAATGAACATATTTTTTCCCACGGATACAATTTGTAACAATAAATTAGTATTCTCCATGAGCATATATGTGGGAAAAGAACTAGTGGGAAAAAGCCAATTTTGTTGTAGTGAGTTAAAATGAAATGAAGGCTGACATCATTGGGAATGAGGAGAGCCCCTTCACCATGATTGTAGCTTTGATGAGATCGTGGTTGAGATCATTTGGGTTTGCGCAAAGGTACAAAATGCTAGTTTTTTTCTTTTTTTCATGGGCAAGATGGCCATGAAATAAAAGTAAATTACAAATATCATGGAGTTTGAATGAGAGATGCTAGATGAATAGATGGAAGAGGATCGTTGATATAGATATACTGAGAAACCACAACTTGTTCCAAAAGTTTAAGTTGATAGGAAGAGGTAATAAATTTAATCATTTCTATTTATCTTAACACTCTCCCTCATGTTTGTATATTAATTAAATGGGGTAGATTGTAGATCAGTTAGTGTTTAAACTCAGGATTTCTGCTTTGATACCATGTAAAATCACAATTTCTTCCAAAAGTTTAAGCTGATGGAAAGAGGTAGATATATTTATATAAATTATTTATATTTATCTGAACAAATACATCCGATAATGTTGTTGGCTTTAGTCTATCGAGTGAGGATATGCATAATAAAGTTGGCATTTCAACGAATTATTATGGTTTCTCATGATTTTAAGTCTTTGAAAACCAAATGAATATTGTCGAAGATCTGCACTTCTCATATGGGATGTTATCTCTGTGATAGAAACGTTTTCTTAACGCAAAACTGCTACATGCAGTCGGCACATGCAAGCGGGAGGTAAACGGTTGTACGGAATGAATAAAAAAAAGTTATAAAAATAATTTTTTTTTTTCTGTGGGTCCCATATTAATTCACTTTTTTCAAAGCGACTGCACGCCGCTTGCACAACCACGACTACAAATATTATTTCTCTTCTTAACGAGGGAAAATGGTAGGTGGGGGCAACTGGTGGTGGTCGACCAACTTGGGCGTGACCACAGTAGCATTCTACTCACTGCAAACTAGACAAGAGGGGTTTAAATTATGAGAAGCTGCATGTGCTCCATTGCAAACTCAACATGGTGAGAAGATGCATGCGCTCCCTTAAGTCAGGTTTGAGCTATAGTCTAAACCCTAGCACCATTAAAGAATTCAATTGATCTTTAGGCGACTAATATTAATAATCTAAGGCGAACCAATATTCAAATCAAATCCAGGATCTAATATATGTCAAACTTCATGGAGTAACTCAAGAACCACTGCGTTCCTACCTTCAATGTGATAAAAGCAACTTAGTAAGATGAATGCCTCTAGTTACGTAAACGGTAGGAAAGAATTTGCTAGCTACTGTTTTTTTTGTCTTTGAGTCTTTATTTTTGGTTTGCAAAAGATGTAGATGCATTTTGTATTGAGAAATGATTTAAGTAATTCGTTAAATTATAAACCCATAAATTGACTTGTGGTATGTTAAATTATAAAATTATTAATCTTGTAACGTAGATATAATGTATTATATGAAACTATGTCTGTTTGTAGGTCTATTTTTATAAAATCTTTTTGTGATTATAGCACTTTTTTTGTATTTATGTGCCGGTGGAGTTTCAAATCCTTCACCTCAGGGATGTTCTGAAGACTGTATGTTAAGAAACAATACCATACAAATTAATAGGTGTAAAATAATAAAATATATAAATTCATCTTTTAATAAAAATAATGACAAAAAGTCAAAAATAATGAAAAGGTCCACTACCCATAATGAAAAGGTCCACTGCCCATAATGGGGAAAGGGAAAATACTATTGCATTAAAACAAATAATGAAAAACAAAAGAGACAGAGAACCTGTATAAATTTCCTTTGGTTTATTGGCTTTCATTGGTCGTTTCTTCTGATAACTTAGCATATCTTTTGAATGAAAGTGAGAGGAGATTCTTTGTTTCCTGAAAGACCTTTTTCTTTCAGCAAAAGATGATATCTTGATATTTGATCCGATTAAAAGTTACAAAGCTGGAGGAGAATCCGACAACCATTGTTGATTCAATTATTACACGGCAAGAAAATTATTTGGGGAAAAATTCGGTTTGGCTTTTATTTGGTGCAGATGGTGATTTGCTCAAAAACCCTATCCATTTAATTTACAACCTATATATTTTTATAAACTATATGCAAAAAATAATTGTACTTGGTCTATGGTATGGAATGATTTTCTTTATTTGGGTCCCTTAAAATTCTCATATAAATTTTGGTCTATTAAATTGTTTTATTTTGATCGATTCTTATAAATCTTAGATAATGTGACATATCATATCAAGTTATGCTAATTTGTACATGGGCCAATATTTGTCAAAATATATATAAGTGAAAAGTGATTCTTTGCCTCGTTTGTTATAAGTCTCTTTGGCAATCACAAGTACTTAACCAAGTCACAAAACTTGTAACTTGTGATGAAAACATTTGATCTCCTAATAGAATTAGGGAAATTATTTCCTTATTTATGTTCTTAAGTTGCACCTATTTTTTTTTTTTAAAATACTCTAACCATAAATGGATTTTATGAAACTATACAAGTAGATCTGTAGCAATTCCTTTTTTATTTTTTTATACAAGGAGTATAGGTTTCAAATCTAGATTTTCCTCTCTACAATTTGGTTTGCGTTTGTCTATTTAATAATTAATAGTAAAAAGTGTAGCTGAATTCATTTGCTGCACTTCTAAACCAAATTAAAATAGAAAAATATGATCCAATGATAAGTCCATGTGGATGACAGAACCGAAATATTATTTATTTATAAACTGTAGATTGTCAACGTAAGACACTCACCGGCAAAAGATATGTATCGGGGTAAGCAAGATCATTCACATATGACACTTGGAATTTCAAATGTCGTTTTCATCAATTAATTTGAGTTTTCTGTTAACAAAGAAAATCAATTGCATGCTAATTTCCAGAAAACAAGAATCCAACACTCTTTCATTTTTCTATTTATTTTATGTATACTAGTAGTTGGGCAATGTCTAATGAACATTCGTCTAGTATATAAAAATATTATTTTTATTAAAAAAAATTTAATTAATAATGTAATGCTTTTAAAAATATATATATAATTTTTAACATCAAATAGTAAGATAGACTTAAATAAGTTTTAAAGTATTTAAAATTAAAATCTTATTATTTACTAATATATGTGCTTTTGGGTATGGCTAGAAACAACAAATACGTGAAGAAAAAAAAAACCCTTAAACCAAAACTGTGCAGTGGAGGAGACAAGCCGTTAACAGTAAAGTAACGTGCATAGCACATTTTCTTAGTTTAATAAAGCGATTATTTTTAAAAAGTGTTATAATTTTTATAAATAAATAAAATACTAAGGTTTTTATAAAATATTATTATTTGATTTTAATATTTGATAATTAATTTAAATTGATAAATAAATAATATTTTATTAGAATAATTGTATTCATAAATGTAGTTGGTAAATATATTTAAACTTAATTATTTTACATTTCTTTTTATTTATATAAGGAATGAATAGAAATTTTAAATCACATATATAAATTTATATATAATTTATATAGATATATAAATATATATATATATAATAGAATATATATATATGTATATATCTAATATACTTCCTAATAAATGATTATCAATGCATGAGTTCTAGGATCGATGCATACTGCATAAACTTTGATAATTATAAATTTATTCATAAGTAATTAGGAAGAGAGATTAAAAAATAAGAATTTTTAAAAAAAGAGAGAGCTACTTTAATTTATTCATGCAACTAACGGCGTTAATTTTAACGGTAAAACAATAAAAACTGTTAAAACAAGATTTTTCGTTTCATACACACTTTTTATATATAGAAAATATAATGAAGCATTTGACTAGGTAGATTATTTATTGTAATCGATGCTTACACATTCCACCATTATTATTATTATTATTATAATCACAGAAGACTGCAAATTCACAATTGCGACGGATTATTCTTTTATGGAGTACTAGGTTTGGCCAGGACGTTAGACTGGTCACAATTTCTCACACTTCTGAATTTTCTTTCCTTTTTTTTATGTGTAACTTTGGATTTAGGTTCTCCTTTGTAACAAATGAAAGGTGTGAGTGATGCCTCATGAGGCTTTAGCCTTGGAGTTTTTTGTGTTGTAAGTAATTTCGTTGGCGGCTCACAGTTTATTTTGAAGACTCTGATCTATACTACATGAATTAAGAAGCTTGGGGCCTGTATATATAAGATCTATCCCGGACAAGCTAAAATGCTTTATGAGGTTTTCGGTCCACTTGGGTGTCTATTATGATCGAAAACTTTGTTTATTTTGCCATGGCAAGCACCTCTTTGTCGGGGTGCCATGCATGCTCCCATTGAAGACTAATTCTCTTAAGAAGATATTGCAAGTTACGTTTGGATGCTGAGGTAATCTTAGATGATTTGTGAATAATAGTAAATAATTTGTAAATAATAATGAATTATTTGTGAATAGTAGAGTAGTTGACTTCATTTAACAAACACAACTTAAAGAAAGAGGAAATGAAAATTTGTAACACTTTTTCCTTCACACATAATTTTAGTAGTTAATACTTCTCATGATTCATGTTTATCCTTGAAAGCAAAGGAGAAATACCACCCAAATAAATTTCAGGTACTTAAGTGCTGTAGACTTCTTCCCATATATGATCGGTTGCAGTGTCGAACTTGACAGTTCAACACAACATAAAGTTTGAATTTGGGAAAATTTATTATATTGAACATTTGGTAGTTCAACTGCCAATTCCTTTGATTTGACACTATTTAAAGTCTTCCACCATAGTCTTACTATATTAGCCAGGTTGTCATATATCTTTCCTAACGGTCATCTACCCTTCATTCTCTGTGCCTTTTGTTTCATGCCTCTGTGCCTTTCAAAATTGAAAGCAAAAAGGCCATTGAGAAGTGCTATATAAAATGATCTCACAAGAATAAATTTATAAATTGATATAGTTTTATATAATCGTTAGATTTACTTTACAATAAAAATTGTTTTAGAATCTAACGTACTACATCAAGTGTTAAGAATATAATATAAATAATTTAATCTATATATATCTTCCTATAAGTTTAATTAAATTTTTGGGACACTGAGTTTGAACCCTGACTCTACATATTCATGTTAAAAATATAATATAAATTATAATCAAATCTACATCTTCTCATAGTTTAAGTTTTTAGAACAAATAACGATTTCACATTAAGTCACTTTTATGAGATCTCTTCGTAGTTAAACAGTTAAAGCATTTCTCTTAATAATACTTACCTTTGGATGGTATGGGAAAATTGTTTAGCTTTGTTGAGGAGCATATGTGCAGGCAATTGAGCAGTGCAAAGTTTGAGATGAAAGTACTCACACTAGTTAATTCATTTATCCTAAACAGCTAGGATAGGACCTATGATAGGAGATTATTCCTTGTAATCATCGATGCATTGAATTAAAACTCATGAATACAAGAGGGGATGAGGCAATATCCCAAACAAAAAGGAGTTCAACATAATCAACGCAGTACATAAAAAAAGAGAAAAAAATAGAAAAGTGGGTAAAAGATTAAAATTCCGAGCCCTTATTCTTTGGTAGAATCAATAAAGGGATGGTCAAAAGAGTCGATCTTGCTGATGTACACAATGCAAGTGAACTATGAATATCGGAGATTAGGTAAAAAGGTTATCGGTTCCATGTTATATTCAATGCTATATTTGTGACTGAGACTCGTTAGATTATCATGAACTCAGCAATCTCTCTCTCTCTCTCTCTCTCTCTGTGTGAAATCAGCAGTTGGTTAATATCTAAACAAACTGGCACTTTCGATATTTTTCCATTCTAATGTTTTCGATCGATGATGATCTGCATCTTTAATTAATCTCTTCAACTAGTTCATTTTTTAAGATTTATGGCAGCTTCTGTTTTTTTTTATAGAACAGTTGGTCATGACTAGGGTTTACCTTGCATTTTTTATTATCCCAAGTTGCAAGTTCCAACACATATATATATATATACACACATACATGTGTATATATATATACATGCATTACATAATGTTTGCGTATTAAACAAATATATATACATTCGATTCTTGTTTAGTTATAGGCAGATCCAATAACTACTTAATTATGAATTAATAACCCTATCCCATACGTACTCACTCTTTCTTTTTTAAAGAATAGGACGATATCTCAATTTTATTGATAACTCTCACTTATGACAGATGAATACCTTATATAAGACGGAACTCGGGATTATATTCAAAATCTCAAAATCAAACTTCTAAAAGTTACATGAAAATTATTAAAATAACATTAGGTTCATAAACAGAAATCTTGAAAAGAGATAAACAATTAATGGCAGAGATCATGGATAGCCGCATGCATAATCCAAAGCAACAAGACCAACAATATGTTTAGGAAGTTGTAAGATGGAAAAGAAAATAAAAGAAACCACAAGAGCAAATTAAAAGTAAACATACATACACACCTAGACCATTTAGATTGATTACTGTTTTTTTATTGATTAATGATTGAAACTAATAAACTGTCCAAGTGGGTTCTCTCAAGAGTCCTTCCACTTGCTCCTTGAAGTTTCTAGGGAGGAGAATTTCAAAGCTGATCATGTACTGTACTGGGAATCTGAAGATCAGAAAGTCCCTAGCTAGGGTTCTATATATATATATATAAATGCATATAATTGAGGGCAATATATGTATGCAGTGGCGGAGCCACGTTGGGGGCAAGGGTGGCCCCCTACAATTTGATAAAAAAAAATATACGTGTGTTAATTTTTTTTATTTAATAAATAATACTAATTTATCATGTATTGGCCCCTCTTCTAAAAATTATTTTGATCCCTTTATAAAATTTAATATGATATAAAAATGAAATAAATAAAACTCATCTCATATAAAATAAAATACATAATTTTTATTATAAATAAAAAAATTCTAATTATAACTAGTAGTATTTCTAACATTATTCCATTGTCTATATTGAAAATGAAATAGTTAAGAATTTTGATTTAAATTCAATACTTGATGATTTTGTTTGTTTAATATATTTGTATGAATATCTTTATATTATTTCAATGATATATTGTTATTGACATATCAAATATTTTTTTAATACATAAGTTATATTAAACGTATTTTATTTATATTATAAATTTTTTTTATCAAATTATTATATATCATAAAAAAATATTATATAAAAATAGAATAAAAAATATTTTATATATATTATTATAATTATATTTGGCCCCCTAAAATAAAATCCTGGCTCCGCCACTGTATGTATGGAAGATGTTTTGTGTTTGGTGGGTGAAATAATCTGGGAATTGAGTAAAGCACCAAAAGAAAAAGAGAAGAATTAAATTTCCTTTTGGGATTCCCATTTTCTTTTGCTCTAGCTGTTGCTCGCACGTCTCATGTGGTTTTAGGTAAGTGAAGGGGCCGATCGACTTTTGTCATGCATATATCCATAGCTTTATCTTTCTTTCTTTCTTTTTTGTATAATATTATATATCATAAAGGAAAAGCAAAGGAAAAGTTTGGAATCCAATCTGTCTTCTCAACGACCAAATGAAGAGTAAAGTTGTGCATTGAACGATCACCTGCATGCCAAGACCCAAAAATCTCATGTGATTCATTAATTTTTGTCATTGCTTAATGATGAGATGATCGATGTCAACTCCATCTACCAAATTAAGTCTTTTTATGAACATTTTGGAGTGCTAGAAATGCTACTTCTCATAGGGATGTACGTAAAACTTGGTTTTAATTTTTTGTTGTGCTATAAAAATAGAAGTTATTTTGCGTTGTACATTCATTAAAGAATAAAGTATGCATGTGGTTTTTAACTGTGCTTATTATAAGAAAAATATTTATTTTTTAACTAATTATTTATTATGAAAATAATTATTTCTTATTAAAATGAGTCAATTTTCATTATAGATTCATTACAAATAATTATTTTTATTGTAATATGAAAGGTGAGGTTTGGACAGTGAGTTAAGATGAGATGATCAGTTTAGATTAAAGTTAAATAAAATATTATTATTTGTTAATATTATTATTATTTTAAAATTTTAAAAAGTTTAATTATTTATTATATTTTATATAAAAATTTATAATAATGAGATGAGATGAGTTGACATCAACTTCTGATCTAAATTTAAAAACTACAGTTTCAGGCATCCTTGATCTTTGTTTTAGATACGCAACCTCCATGGAAGGACTTGCATATTTTGCATAATTAATGAGGGGAACATGCCCCAGAATAAAAGAGCTTCTGGGGTCCATAACCAAGGAGCGTCACTCACTATCCTAAATTGGACCCCAAGAGAAGCATGAATTGTTGAATTATTTCTTGTAACATTCCCCAATATCTCCTTATCTAATCTCAATGAAATCTTGCTTCATCCCTTTCATTTCTCATTAAATGTATGTCTCATAACCACTCAATGCTAACACGGTATCTACATCTACATGTGCTAATCATAAAGCATTGTCTTTTCTCTCACTTTTTCTTCTCCTCCATCTTAAATTATGCAAATCATGATTTTTCTTCTCGTCCACTCAATACCTATTTTTTTTTTTATAAATTTTACAGAATTTAATGGTAGTCTCAATACTGTTTAATGATAATGTTTAATACTGTACGATCTAAAACTGTATCTCTATTATTTTATATAAATTATATATATATATATATACACACAAAAAAGTCTTCTCATAAATTTCATGGCATATTCCAAAGATAAGAAATATGAGAAGGAAATCCAAAAGACTTTAAGCTCAAAGGGAGGGATGACTGTTGACTTAAAATTTATAAGAGAAATGATAGTTACAGTTGTGAATAAATACATAATTTATGTAAAAAAATTATTTTTTAATAATAAATCTCACTTTTTCTTAAAATGAATTTACGATGCTTGCTTACTTCCTACTATTACTCAACTTATAAAAAGGGGTTTAGAAACATGTTGATTTTAATGTTCCTTCTTCTGCCAACTCCACCGCATAAATTTTAGCATTAAATAATGTAACAACTAGACCAGTACATAATAAAATAGCCACATTCCTTTTTCTACTATATTAAATTGAAATATTTATTTATTTATTTTTTATTATAGGGTATAAATTGGGGGACTAGTTTTAAAAAAAAAATAAATAAATAAATTGGGGGACTAAGAAAGGACAAAAAAAGGGAAAGCATGTACCTCACATTATGACTAGCTTTTAATCATAGCTGCGTTGGGGGACTCAGAGTTGGTGGGTCTACAGTATAAATTAAAGTTGTGGGGCCAACTTCATATTCATAATAATCTCACTGACCCTTTCATTTTTAATTAAAATAAGATAAATTACAAAACTTAATATTGAATCACCACTTATATCTAGAAAATTTAATTTAATGAAAAGAATGGAATTTAAATATTCAAGCTATGTATTTTTTTTACAAGGTATTTAAATGATATTTATACTCATAGAGTGCATAAATGCCGGACACTCATTTTAAAAAAAAAAAGAGTAAATATGAGATCAATATAAAAAATTTAATTTTTTAATTACAGATCCTACTATTTTAAAAAAAAAAAAGTGCACGACACTTACATAACACATGATTGTATCTAACATTACTCCTGTAAAATATTTCAAATTGATCCAACTATTTTTTTCTTCACCCCATAGGAAAAAAATATTGTACTTATTAAAAATATTATACTTATGGAATGTTAATATTTTTATTATAAAGTTTTATTTTGATTACTATAATCAACAAAACATAATTATCAAAGAAATTATTTTTTAAATTTCTTGTTCGATACTATTTAAATGAAACATCAGTGTTTTCATTTTTCTTTGATATATTAAGAATTTAGCATTTTATGCAATTTTTTTTTAAATTTAAACTAAATTTATAATGAAAAATGGAACAAAACATTTACTTTAAAAAAATTAATAATCTAAAATATTATCATTTAATATATATATTTCTTTAAAAAATTTACGTTTCACTATTTGGAAGACTAATGCAGAAGTAACCGAAATTATAAAGTATTCATAAATTCTTCCAAATTAATTACAGTACCCGTTATACTTTGATAAATGAACAGAAAGCAAGGAAATTAATGAGAACTTAGAAGCAAACATGATCTTGTCACAAACAGTTGTACAGTACTGCTGGAAATCAGACCAGGTCCAACTTCCTTTTATTCCTCTTTTAGGTTTTCTTTTGACTTTTAAATATATATATATATATATATATATATTTATATATAAATATCAAATGAACTGGCACGTACAGGTGGATTAAAGAAAGAAGGAACCTTGAAGATTTGTGCTTCAATCCTCCTCGTCTTTATTATGATCTCATCGCCATCATAAGCTGCAGAGTTACAACTACAAGGCGTGAAAGAAGAATCATACCTATTATATAAATGCGCTTGTCAGGATCCTGGATTTCGGATCCATGCCTTACCTTCCCCTTCCTTCCTAGCTTCCTTCCATTTTATCTCCATCTGAGTTCAGACTGGAGAAAAAAATAGAGAGAGAAGAGAAAGACCCATTTCTCCAAATTGCCTCCAGATCTGTCTGTCTCTAGCTTTCTTTCTCACCCACGAAACTGTTTTTTCTCTCTCTTTACAATGAGAGACATGGTTTCTTGTTTTAGCGAAAGCGCAGTAAGTGTGTCTCATCCTTCATGTTCTAGCTACTCAAAGACAGCTTGTATCAATTCGAACCTAACACCTTCTGTCCAAAACTCGGTCGCCTGTGTTTACAAGATCATCCTCTCCACCCAAAAGCAAGTCTTGATCACGGTCACTTGGTGCAGGAATCACTCTGCTCAAGGTCTAAGCATAAGCTTTGGAGATGACTCATCGACACCACCCTTCAGACTCAACACGAATTCACGGTTCTTCAGGAAGAAGAAAGGGAGCAGATTGATGGAATCCGATAATTCGAGTTTTGAGGTCTTCTGGGATCTCTCTAATGCCAAGTACGACACGGGACCTGAACCTGTTGATAGCTTCTATGTGCTGGTAATGGCTGACTCGGAAATGGGTCTAATACTAGGTGACATGGCAGAAGAAGCTGCTGCGAAGAAATTTAAAGCTACTTCTGTTGCAAAAGTCTCTCTCATTTCCCGGCGGGAGCATTGCTCCGGCAATACCCTATATTCAACCAAGGCTCAGTTCAGTGATACCGGCATTGCGCACGAGATTTTGATCAGGTGCGGCGGAGAAAGTGAAGGGCTAAGGTCGCCGGTTTTATCTGTATGTATCGACAAGAAGACGGTGATTCGAGTGAAGAGGCTGCGATGGAATTTCAGAGGCAATCAGTCGATTTTTGTTGACAATTTGCTGGTTGACTTGATGTGGGATGTGCATGACTGGTTCTTTAATCCTGCATCTGGATATGCAGTGTTCATGTTCAGGACGAGAAGTGGGATGGATAGCCGGCTGTGGTTGGAGGAGAAGCTGGTGCAGAAAGACCAAGAAAGGGTTGAATTCTCCTTGTTGATTTGTGCCTGTAAGAGCCAATAAAAAGATATATATATATATATATATCTGTTCTTGTTTTTTCTGTTTTAATTTGGTTTTGTTTTTGTTCATTCTTTGCTCTGTCCTTTGATTATGTTTTCATTTTATTTTGCTTTTGCCTTTCTATTAACAATAGATATTCTTTTGATCATATGAGGAACAAAATAACATGTAGTTGCAGAGATGTGAATTTTATTAGATAGAGGAGTTCTTGGCTGGCTTGTTTTGATGTCAGTGATCTGTGTTTCTCTCCCTCTCTCCTCATACCCATGGATTGTACTGAAAACTTACTAAAATGATAAAATCAAAGAGTAAGAAATACACTTGTGCTGGCTAGAAAGTTTGTGGATTGGGGTTTTTTTTTCTCATAAATAAAAAAAAATTAAAAAGAAAAGAAAAAGAAGATGGGCAGAGACTAGCTTTTGAGGATTTTCAATTTTGAAAGGATATCAAAGAAGATTTGTTGAAAGGGCAACTAGTGATTTTGAAAGTTAGATGCCAATGTAGAGGTTGCTGTTAGCCTTAAAAGGAAAAATAAAAATGAGAATATTGAGAATGATGAGAAGACTTTGACTCAAAAAAGACAATAAGGGTCTCATTATTTGTTGCCTTTTAGCCTTAAATAGAGTGTCCTGTAAGGTTATTTTCTTGCTTCAAAGCAATTTAAGTGGCAAGCAGATATATATAATTATCTTGACAGGTGAATATATATACATATATATCTGTATATATTATATATATGGCAGGTAATTATTTTGTATTTTAGGAAAGTACATTAATTGATGAAATAATAATTCCTCCCATCATCCTAACCATGTGGGCACTCTCCTAGTTATGGGTTTTAAGTTTTTAGGCTATGTTTGGGTATTGGGTAGTGAGACCACTCCATTATTATTCAATATTTTATCATTACTTTTTATCTATTTTTTATTACTATTCACTATTATTTATATTTTTTCACCACTTTTTCATTTTTCTTTACAGATAATCTGAAATCACCTCACTACCCAAACAAAGCCTTAACCCAATTTCCAGCATATCCAACAAACCTTAATTTAAGGTTTAAAGTCATTAATTTAAACTTTCATAAATTACTAGCATTATAACTATTGAGTAAATATGTATGAGATTATTTCAAATCATTGAAGCTTGTATTTTTTTTTTATTGAATATAATGTTTTGAAATTATGGAACATAAAGTAAGTTCAAAGCAACTCAATGGGAACATTATATATTTTCACAAAGTCACCGAGATACTAAGTTACTAACTATGAACATTTGATTTGGGATTTTAAGGTATAATCGGTCCCACCTTTAAGGATAAGGGATTCTAACAGGAAAAAATGGGTTAATTTAAAGAGAAGAACTTGATGATTAGGTCGTGTTCAATCTCCACTTTAGAAATGAATAGAAGATTCATGGGTTTAAGGTGAAGTCAAGCTCCTCTGAAAATCAAAAGAATCAATTAGCATGAAGATTTCGACCAATATTTCTGCTCATTGCTGTACGTTGTTTGAAGGTCCCCTCATTGTCTTAAAATCATTACCAGCTCACGAGCCAAGACAATGATGTTGCCTGTACTGTCCCCCAACACATCTATCACCCCACATCTGATCCTCCACTATAATGGAACCTTGCTTCTTGGCCCCTTTACCCTTGTCTTTATGTTTACAGCACAGTATCATTACTGCTCAAAATCTGTCTCCAATGGTGAGAAAATTTCTATCTGAATACTCTCTACATGCAGTTTGGAAAGATCAAAACCCAATCTATAGAATTTAAAGTATTTACTGTTTAGGAGGGTTCAGGCATTTGGACCCCCTCAAACTTCACTGTTTATGGCAGTTCGTTATTCCAGGAGGCATGCCATTATTTATGGTCCATAATAAATGGAACAGTCTCATTGCTTTGATGAGTGAATGATCTGCGCATCTGAAAATGGACTTAAAGCTAGCACCCATAAATCATTACTATCAGCCAGTGGTGGGTGAGTCATCCCTATTCATATATATATACAGAAGAGACAATTCATATATAATTGCAGAAGGCAACATCATAGCTAGGGACCAAAACTTCATAATTATTGCATTGGGCATTTGTACATGCAGAGCCTCATAAGCAGATGAACACAGTTCCTCTTCCCACACAGTCTTGCCTTTTGGAATTAAAATCAGGTCAGACTGACTCTGAGGTTGGAATAAAATCCAAATTTGGTTAGACAAAAGGATTTCTTGGGATACATTATTCCTCTTGTGCCTTCATTTTTAACTCTCTTTGTTTTTCTTCGTGTTTAGGTTCATTACTACCTGATGGCAGTGGTAGATTGGACTGGACAATCCTTTGGGTTTGGGGTTTAATTATGAGCAACGATAGGGACAAACTTTTTTCATAATTATTTTCAAATTTTATTTTTAATAAAAAATATTTTTATAAAATAATGATAATCTTACTGACTCTGTTTTAAAAATAGTTATAAAAAGTAGTAATCTTTTTATCATTTTCCTTTGATTATTATGAGTCTACTGTTATTATTATGAGCAAACGCCTTCCTTCCTGTATTTGCTCGTTGTTCTTTCAAGGCTTCCAAAGAAACAGAGGAGACTGGAGACTGTATAGCAGCTTTTTGTCAAGTGTGCAAGTAAGGATAGGGAGCATTAATGATTGAAAAACGCCTGAAAAGGATGATGATCCAAAGTTAGAGCATTGGCAATGGTAGCCATTGCCAAGTCTAAAATAGAATTCAAATATGGTGTTTTGGCTATAATATAGACTTATAGTTAAATTAGTCCACATTAGACTAGCTATCCCCAAGTCTAAAAAATAATATAATATTATTAATCCCCAAATCGGGAGGTTCACTAATCACAGACATTCCCCATCAATTGAAACCCAAGGATACAAAAACAACCGATCCCCCAAACAAAGGGTACCCAAAATGATAGACTATATACCAATCAAAACAAACCCAAAACAACCAAAATCATCACAATCCGACTCAAATGAGAAAAAAAAAATTCGAATGAAGTCGATACAAACCCAAAACAACCAAAATCATCACAATCCGATCACTCCCCGAACAAAATAGTAACGCCGATACAAGCACAATCGAATAAAGCAGGCCTAGCAGAACAGCTTGTCTAAGCGTTGCATGGTGTTTACCATGGGGAAAAAAAAAAACCGAGGAAGAAGAAGAAAAAAAAGAGCAGAAAAAGCGGTAGGTTGTTGGTTGAAGGACGGCGACAGGTTGAAGAAGACCCAGGCTTTGGAAATTGGCAGCCGGCTTTGAGGCTTGAAAGTCGGGAGGTTGCTGGTTGAAGGACAGCGACAGGTTGAAGAAGACCCAGGCTTCGGGAGAGAAAGAAAAGAAAGAAGAAGAAATAGAGAGGTGATCTGCAACGAAAAACCAAGGGAATTGACAGGGGCAGGTAGTAGAAAATAAATAAAAAAAATTCTTTGGCCTTTGTACAGTGTCTCGCCATGTCTGGCGAGGTCTTTAAATTTACTGTATCATTTATGTCAAACTTTCTATCTATGGCTAGGCCATTGCAGATCTATTTTTGCAAAATTGTAGTCATTTTGAACTTGCATTTGGCAATGAGCCGAGTCTCAATCAATATTTATTTTTGTGCCTTCTGTTTTCTTAAGATCTAAGCAAGTTGTGCCAAGCCACACAATGCATGCATGTTCAGAGTGGTCCTAACGACAAACCTATTGGATGACACCTTTACTTTCTAAAGCACACGCTTCCTTCTCACATTAGACGACAAATCCTTCTACTTGCAAACGAAGAATCATGTGGTAAACACAATCCACACTGCAGTTATGACGGAATTTGGTTTATAAGAAATTTAATTTTTTTAAGTTTATCTTACAAAGTAAGTAGTGTGACGGAGTATGAACACGTAGTACTCTCAACTAATCATATGTTGTATTGCTCTTCCTGTATTGGGATTTTTGAGTCACCACCATATGCATACATCGGTCTATGCTTGGTATTTTCGAATTGTAAACCAGTTTATCCGGTAGTTCGCTCGATATTTTTGCAGGATATTGAATAGATTTCGAGACCTAAAGCGATAACACTAATTACTTTGTAAGATAACACTAACTAAAAATGCTTGAGTTTAGTTTGATGTAGCATAGACAGTAATAGTATGTATATATATATATCAGGTTTTCAGACTCTAGATGATCAGATCCATTTAGCCGCATGGTGTTGGGAAATGCAACAACGATGACAAACAAGCAAAAGTAAATACAAACAAATCAAACATATGATACAAAATTAACGTGGTTCGGTAATGTGTCTACATCTATAGAGCTATAGAAGATTTTAGTATACTGATGAATCACAAAATATACTTTGGAGCAAAATTTCATTGTTCAAAATACTCAAGACATACTAAATTGTTCATTAAATATGTATTTATGGTGTCACACAAAGGAAACTCTAACTTTCACTTTTTCACGTTATTCGTTCAAACGGAGTATTGAGTGCGTCTCGAGCGAGATCTCTATCTGATACTACCTTGAGCTATCTGTCGAGTCAATCACTCGTGCTTCACTCGAGTTATTTGTCATGCGAATGTAACGCATTCTTGAAAATCCACCAAAAAAAAAAAAAAACATAACACATCTTTGTCGAGTCATGTCAATAAATAGGGCCGGCACACCAACAAAACCAGGTTCCACAAACCCAGCACATGGTTTACCAAAGTTTTTCTTATACTCTTTGATTTGGCATAAGAGTTTGCAGCTTGATTATCTGCATCTAGTCAGAGCGTTTAAAACTTGTTCTCTTTTGCCTTTTGATTTGGCATAAGAGGTTTCGTTGGGTTTCCCTACTCAGCCGAAGGTCGCTTGCGTCTCTTTTCTAGTGCAAGGTTGCTTGGCTCCTCATGGATGGGATATTATGGATTTAAATTAAAAAAAAAAATGTAGCAACTAGAACAACATTCAAGACTGCATGAATGACGATGATGATGGGAATGATTGTTCAACAGAGTTAAGTATCATGTCTTCAACAAAATCACCAGGTTTGTATCGTTGACATGTCCCAAGTTTTTGGCTAATTTTCCAAGCCTTTTAAGGAGGTAAATTACAAGTTATAGATGTATAAACCTCTCCATTTATTGGATTCAATATGTTCTACTGGGCTGTAAGTTTGGTTTGAGCGATACTTCCTTCCACTAAGGTTCTTGAGCCCGACGTGACATTTATGAGTTATTGGCCCAAGAAAGCCGGCTGAAGTAAAAGGCTTGCTGAGATTACTCAAGTTATAGCTTTACCTCTCGTAGTTGTATAAAAAGTTGAAAGAAAATTATACCGTATTATTACACTTTTCATAATGTCCTTGCCTCCCTCCTCTTCATTTTTACCAACATTCGTGTGAAATCACACTTATCATTGTGCACTCTACTTCTTTTCTCCCTTTCATCTTTGATGCTATCATGCTTGGAAAAATAGATCACCTCACATATCATTTATTCATGTTTGTGGGCAGATTAGGAAGAATGATCAACAGCATATTTAAGAAAAGAAAAATAACCCAAGATATATTTATATATATATATATATTCTTTAGGGAAAAAAAGTAGATGAAGAGGAAATTCTCTGGGAAGACCAAGCTGTAAGGATAATCATACGTGAAAAAGGCAGCAAAGCTAGGAAGTCAGTCTTACCATGTCTTGGATCCTACGTCTCCCTCATTCATGCTTTTTGTTTAGGTGAGCCCTTACAGTCCACTCCACAAACTAAACTAAACTTACACCCCAAGCATCACAACCCCCCCCCCCCCCCTCCTTCTCTCCTTTCCCCATTTAAAACAAAGCCATTCCCAATATTCCTGAAAATTTTCAGCAATTTTTATTTATTTTTACCCCCAAAACAACTACGAGCAAATATATTTACAACTTTACCATGAAAAAGAAATGTTATTCCCCCCCAGTTTTTGTATTCCTTGATTTCTTCATATGAACACTAAGGGGGTGGAAAGTACATATAAACTATGAAAATGTGTTGCCCAAGTGAGCAGAACAGCAGCAGTTAGTTGAATTTGCCAACATACCAACCTTGAGAAAATAGCTATCTTACCAAAAGTGGCCCATCTTGATCCTTTACCAAGTTTACATCCAATATATTTTTAGGAAAGCAGCAGTAGGCAAGGGGAAATTTACACTGTAGCATTGAGAATTTCTACTACATACTACAAGGTTAACTTCTACTGCAAAAGTTTTGATAGTGTTAAACTAAAAAGGTGAAATATACTGTAACTTCATAATCATAAAGAGAAATGCTTTGTTGTTCTAGCTTTTTGTAATATATTTTTGTTTTTTGTTTTGTAAAGTAAAAGCCAGTTGGTTTCAAATTCATACCTTTAAAGCCAGCCATGATGATGACCACCTAATACAGGAGAAAGGAACCATCATTGCTAGTCAAAAAGAGCAAAAGAAAACAGAAATAAGAGAGCATTACACATTAGAGAAGAAAGGGTGTTGAGGAGACAGCCATGGCAACTCCTAAACAGATGTTGGAGCAGCAACAGTCGCAGATGCAGCGTGTGAAGACTTCTGGAATCGGAAGCCATGGGAGCCCTCCTAGGGAGGACAAGGAAGAGGACATGTCAAGATCAGTGCTGGCTATGTTCCGCGCAAAGGAAGAAGAAATTCAGAGGAAGAAGATGGAGGTGAGGGACAAGGTTCATGCTCAGTTGGGCCGCGCCGAAGAAGCAACTAAGCGCCTGGCCGAGATTCGGGAAGTAAGTAGAATCAATATTGCCACACTATCATCATATTTATACCTGAGAAAAAGAAAAAATGGTGCATCATTTACTATAAATCATATAGCCTTTACATAGATAGGGTTGGCAATGCAGCTGAAACAAATATGAATATATGTAACTTGAAGAAACGACTCATCATTCATATATAATATGTATTCCTTCTGATTTGAATATATTATTTAGAAAAAGGTAGAATTTAGGATCTGATGATCAGTTCATTGCTGAGTTGACAGTTGCAATAATATTCTAGGAAGAAGTGGGTGGTTTCAAATGGTTTATTCTGGATTACAAGCTTCTTCACATTTTCCACTACTTTTGTTGATCTAAAAAAATTGCAAACTGAGAAATAATGATCTGTTTTTTATCTATGTCTGACTTGTTATTGATGATGTATGCTGGATTCCTTCAACCAATAAAATCATCTATTCTATTAGGAACTTGAGGCTCTCACAGATCCAATGAGGAGGGAAGTCGCACTTGTTCGCAAGAGGATAGATGTAGTTAACAAAGAGTTAAAGCCACTGGGGCAGAGCTGCCAAAAGAAGGTGGAATTGAATTTATTTATGATTTTCTAAAAATATTTCATCTGGGAGTCGAGATGGTCATTATATTTTACCCTAAATCAAGTGAAAGCAAATGAATTGTTTTACTTTGAAAGTTCCCCTAAAACTTGTTATCTGTTTGTTACAGGAGCGAGAATACAAGGAAGCCCTTGAGGTTTTCAATGAGAAAAACAGGGAAAAATCTCAACTGGTTTCCAAATTAATGGAGGTGAATACTAGTTCCAGATATCTAGATATCTGCATTTTGAACTACTTAAAATCCCAAATTAAATATGTCCCATTTTTTGATTGCTGACATTTTTTGTTCTTTTCAGCTGGTGGGTGAAAGTGAGAAACTGAGATTGAGGAAGCTGGAAGAGCTCAGCAAAAATGTGGACACCCTGAAATGAGCTACATGTGTTGTTAAAAGAAAGTAGAGCTGTGTTCTTGTACTGTTGTAATTAGATAGGTAATAGCTTTTCGTGACATTGGTATTTGTGATTGATTGCTTTGTCTGTCTGTATTTCACTGTTTGTCTTTGTACGGTTTTCTGATTTAGGAAGAAATGCCAACCAAGAGTGTCTCTGTCTGTCACAGAACAACATAACCATCAAGTATTTCCAATGTTCTTAAATAGAAATGTGCGACATGCGCCCCTCTCATTAAAGTTGCATACCGCATTTAAGAAACCCAAGTTACATATCATTCTGTTTAATGCAATTTGCTTATATAAAAAAAAATCTATCATTCTCTTTCAAGAGATACAGCTAAAAACTTAACTCATATATACAAATATTTGCAGCATTTACATAGAGTGTTTGAGAATACCTTAACATTTCTTAACATACTTCACTACTATTTATTACTTTATTGGAAAATGCTTGGGTGCCCCTTCCCCATTGACTCTCAAAGTGACCGCTGGTCACAAAATTTTTTTTTTTTTACTTAGTGATTAAGAAAGTGATTTTAAGTGTATTGATATTTTTTTTATATTTTTTAAAAATGTTTAAATACATTAAAAAATCTGAAAAGAAAAATGAAAAAAAAATAAAAATTTTTTTGCTGTGCGGTCAAATGGAGCGGTGCATTCTGAGCGGCAGAGTAGCACCGTTTTACTTTATTATTACTTTTTACCTATTCATTACTTTATTATTACTTTTTATCTATTTTTTATTACTATTTATTACTTTTTACTACTATTTAATATTTTATTATTACTTTTCACTATTATTCGTAACATGCATCTTATTATTACTTTTCACTATTATTCACAATGCATAGACACTTCTCGACATCCAAATCCATCCAAATCACCCTTTGATTCAAGATGGAGAATCAAAATGGAGGTGTATGTATTTGAGTACACCCATCTCGCTAAGAATAGTAGAAAACTTTTTTTTTTTTTGGGATCGGTGCTAAGAATAGTAGAAAACTAATGAAGACACAGAGCTTTATTACAATTATCAGCCTCATTGGTGCTGAGAAGAAACATGTACCGTATGTATGATTACAGCTTGTAGCGAATTACGAAAAATTTAACCAAACCCAAATAATCAGACTGATTATGTGCAAGAAAAAGACAAATAATTACAAAATGACTAGAAGATATTAGCTTTTTTTGTGATTTTTTTGGCAAATTACCAAACGATAGTAGCTAGAAGTAGAGTCTAACAAGGAACAAAGATTATATCCGTCTAATCTAGAGAACCACATATCAAGTCAGAGAGCAACTGGTGCCAAACAAGTTGAAGCTGTGATTCGATTCTGTAGTATCCAAACAAAGAGATAAAGAGCAGATTAAAGTTCCAATTTCCGTTGGGAACAAGCCTGCAACTAGGCAATTATTACAGCGAGCAAACAAGATAATTGGAGAAAATCACTATGCAATCCAGGAGTCTAAAACTTATTAAATTTGACCGGTGGAACACTGGGGCCATCTCCATCGAAAAGAGATTGCCACTTCATTCCTTCTTCCCAATCCCGTGAGACATATTATAGATCCCTCGTCCCTGGTAAAATGAACGAGTGTTGCAAATTAGAGCAAGAAATGCATATATAATAAATTCTAATTTTCTTTGCGAAGTTCTTCATAAGACTAGCATGCTGGAACTCACAATAAGGAAAAGTGCAGTGCCCGCCAAAGCAGCAGGAATGGCAACAGAGGTTATCTTATCAAACGGTCCTTTCAGGTATGTGTGCTTGTGGACGTTTTGGAAATATCTTTGCTTCTCAAGAAGCTTCTCCCTTGGTCGAAATGGTGGTTCTGTGGCTTCAGCCATGCTGCAGTACAAGTTAAAAATTGTAGCTGAAATCACGTTACTTAAAATGATGCATGGGGGTTTAAGCCATGCCCATTCCATGTAATGAGGCAAAAATCAACAAAAAAAAAAAAAAAAAAAAAAACAGATAGATCCCTGTATAAAGCAGAATTTATTTTGATTGTTCTGTATAAACCAGCATAAAATACAAAAATAACCCTCAACCACAAACCAAAAGAAAAACGGTTACCCAATTATCTTTTTGTTAGACACATGCCACTCATTCAAAACATACCCAGAGACAGATTTAGGGTATGCAGAAATCTTGTGTGCGAAGTGGCACTCAAATTTGTTACTGCACAAAATAAATAGCAATAACTTTTACACTTGGTCTTGTTACACTTCATTGTTTCAGCTCCCACGGTGATATATGAAAAAGGTAGCCCTATGGAACTGTGTTTATGGTTTCATTTTACAAGGCAAAGAAAATTGGGTAATCACTTTTCAATTGCAAGAGTACAGAATTTAGTCTTATAGCAATCCGTCAGGGAAAATGAAGTAAACTCATGACTTTGGAAAAGGGAAAGAAAGTGCTAGCCTAGAAATTTAAGCCCACAGCTGAAAGAACTAAATAACAACTGGATTAAAAACCCATTTATAATTGAATAATATCCGGATATTCTCACAGTAATCCGTCACTCTCTTCTATATCTTCCTACACCCTCAAATGCAAAACCCAGGACTGAAGCTTTTTCAATATCAGAATTTGCAACAGCTATGGAAGCAAAAGCCAACAAAAACAACTGAAGCCACTCACAAAGCAGGGAAAACCCTCCTAACAAACGATCGCAGTGTAGCTCCCGCCTACTAAAAGCTGAAGCACCCTGAAAGAAGGCCCTCAAGAATGTACTCCAGCAATTACAACCAAATCTACTCAATTAATGTTATCTACATATAAACAAGTTAGCTTTGGTTGGAAAGGAACGCGCGTAGCTTTGAAGACAAGGAACGCACTATGGCGGAGCTAAAGAACTTTTTTCTCCACACTTTAATGGTTTGGTTTTCCGCTATTGTACTAAACGGAGACAATGTTCATGATTTCCTATCTTTACTTCATCGCTCTTAGAATGTATTTAGGTGTTCTTTTTTGATAGGTGTTCTTATGTATACTTCCTATGTACACGGGCTAAAGAACCTTTTATCTCTTATAAAAAAAAAAAAAAAAACAAGTTAGCTCTAATCTAGAACATAAACGGGTCACAACCAACCAGAAAGGGCATGAGAGTAGCCACAAAAGCTAAAAACCTACACTCCAGGTTCAGCAAAACGACTACTAAAATCTAGGAGACAAGAAATGACATAACATAGCTAGATCAGATCAGCCCAATAAATATGCAGAATATTACAAACCCATTAGAATATCAATAACCAGAGAACAAGATCATACAAAAAAAACTTCAAAATAGAGGGGGAAAAGATTACATCTACAGCTAACCCTAGATCAAAAACTCATAAGCGTATTACCCGTATCTTGTATAAGGAATTAGAAGATGAAAATGATGAGCTTACCCGAGATTGGGATCTGGGTGCGCGAGGACTTCACTTTTCGGAAGCGAACCCTGGTGGCGAGAGGAGAAAGAAGATTGTCAACGACGAACAATGAGTTTGGAGTTGAATTAATTAAACAAGACAGGGATCGAATTAAACAAAGTACATACAGACCAGAGAGGAGAGACGACGGGACGACGGGCGACGGCGAAAACAAATGAAGAAGACTGGAGAGAGAGAGAGAGAGAGAGAGAGAGAGAGAGATAGAGAGGTGAAATGGAGGGTTCGGGCCGCGGGGGCGTTAGAGATAGAAATGGGTAAAAAACGACGTCGTTTGGGTGGAACGAAAACGACGCCATCTTAATGATGGGCTGAGCACTCTCTTACAAACTAAACGGCGCCGTTTCAGTTGAAATGGGCTGGGGCGCATTTTTGGGCTTGGCTGACTTCGGTTTTGGGGCTTATTTTCTAAACCTTGTTTTTCTTAAATCAATTGAAATCCTAAATTTAATTTTTGCCTAAACGCTAATATTTTTTATTTAAAAAAACACATTAGTTTTAGTTGTTTTAAAAAATAAATTTAATTTTTAGTATTAAATATTGATAATTAATAACTATTAATTTACTTGTATTAAGTTATGTGTAGTTTATAAGTTATAACTACTAACATTTGTTCTATATATACAATTATAGACATCATTTTATTTTAAATAAACTGTATATTACTTACACACTCCACTCTAGAATTATATATAACATTATTTAATAAATAAATATATAAGTTATATATCCAGCTTAATTATTTCTTCCATTTATTTTTTCTTTCATCATATTTCTTAAAAGATTTTTCAATTTTATTGACACTTTATTTAAAACTTTAGATAATTAGGAGTTTTACCACCAAATATGATATGTACATAGCTCTGAATTTGTATGAAAATTCATTAGTAAATGAGATTTTTAAGTTACTGAATCTATTAGAGAATCATACCTTCTTTTGCCCATCCCACATTACAAGAAAAACGGGCTTTAAAATTTTACTGAATCTAATCATTACCTATTATTATTGAAATACGAAAACCACTACAACTTTTACAAATTTAAAAACAAAAATAATTTTTTATTCAACCAATTTTTTAACTTTATAATATTTTTATTCAACTTTTTCTTTTTCATTTTTCAAAACCTTATAAAACATTTTCACTCAAAACATTCAATTACTATTCACAAAATTATGAAATACTTCAAATGTTCGAAAATGCCCAAAAAGTACATTCAAAACTCAAAAGCATGGAAATTCAGCTCTTTCATGTGCAAAAGTGGCCAGTAAATGTTTAGGACGTTGAGAAAGGTAAGATAATGATGCATCATTCCCTGCTGTTCCATAATTTGCAAGTCCATCAGCTAAATAACTTCCTTCCCAATATATAGTGATGAATTCACCAGGGACGGCTCAAATCACAATGGCTCGTGTAAAATACAATTTATGTAAAATATAAAGGAAAGTGGATCAAAGGTCTCTCATTGGATTTTGTATTTTGATCTTTATTTTACATTTTACTACAGAATCCTCTAGATCATGTAGAGAATACTATTCTCAACTCTAAAATATTTTAAATTCTTTTCTCTCTCCACTGGACGTATTTTCCCATTGCTTTTGTTCACCAGTATTTCATTTCAGCCGCTATTTCTCTTCTGGATGTTAATTGGCTATTTGAAGGTGGTGAAGAAGAGAAAAGCACTTGGATCAAAACCTTGTAATAGTGGTTTCGTATTTAAATTTGCAATAATCTGAAAATGTGAAGAGAGATATTATATAATATTTTATATATTTAGAGATATTGTAAATATAAAAAAATGTGAAGATATTACAAAATATTCATTAATAGTTGGAGGAAATATTTGAAATGAATAAAAAATATTAAAAAAAGAATTTTTAAATGATATAGAGAAAAAGTAGATAAGTTAATGTATGACTAATTATAAAAATTAATATATAAAATAGAAAAAATATATTTTGATTATATATTTTAAAGAATAAGATAAAGGAATCAAAATAAGATTATTTTTTAAAAACTTAAGATAACAATTTAATAATTTTATAATAGGCTTATCTGCATCAGATTGATTCTTTTAAAGAAAAAATCTAAAATCCTAAAATATAAATCCTAAATCGTAAGTGTTTTTCAAGCAGTTTGTCGCTTTTCTTCCTGGGGTTCTTGGACACTTCTATTGATGTCTCTTTTTGTTCTCTCGGTCTATTGGTTTCATTCTTGCCTTTTTTGCAGTTGTTTTCAAATGGCATGACATCAGAGTCCGACCAATGCCATGCAACGTCTCTACGGATGCATGCATCTAGTTGTTGTGATTTTATTGCACCAGCTCCTTGATTTTCAGTAAAGGATATGTACCGTCCAAGTGTACCATTCAAGTAATATATATATATATATATATTTAGTTAATGATGAAGAAAGTAATTTTAAGTATATTGATCTATTTTTTTTTTATTTAATAATTAAGAAAGTGATTTTAAGTATATTGATATATTTTTTTTATTTAATAATTAAGAACGTGATTAAAAAAATTAAAAAAAAACCACTGAGCCTTGTTTGGTTAATCAAAACCAAAAATCACATCTCATCTCTCTCAACTCATCATTATAATTTTTTTAAATTTTTCTGTATAAAATATAATAAATAATTTAACCTTTTTAAATCTCAATATAAAATTAATATTAAAAAATTATATTATAATAATATTTTATTTATTATTATTCAAAATATCTTATCTTATTTGTATAACCAAACGGACTTGATATGTGTAGTCGTATGGTTGAGGCGGCATAGTAGCCGCATCTTTTGAGTAATGATATAAAAAAAAAATTTCCTAAATTTTGATAGCAAGAGACTGGTGTCAGAGTCTGAAACCAATATTACACACCAAAAATGCTAGATAAAATTTTTATTGAGAGTTGGTCACTTCGAAGAGAGCACCTTGAGAGGAGAAGAAGCAGGGAAAATGCTCATTACATAGTGATGCCCACGAGCTGAGCCTGGCTAGACACCGAGAACTACATGCAGGTGATCCAAGTTTTACGGCTGAGACCCGATATCTGTTACAACCCAAGTTAATAAAAGAACTAACAACATAGAAGGAAATACTAATGAACTTAAAATGGCTCATGGCCCGGTAAACATATAAACTCAAAACTAAGTTCAGATGTCTTGTATTCGTTCTTGGACTATGACAATGTCTCAAGATGAAGGGAGAAGATGCCTCCGAGAAGGTATTTGTGTCTTGGAGGGAAATCCTCTTTTATGGATGCCTCTTAAGAGTGGTTGATGAGATGTCAGCTTTATGTCCATGTTGCCTTTTGTATTAACGTGTCCAACTTGTGTACCAGTGGACACCCAATGACGTGTTCCTATAGTCCCACAAAGTGATGTTTTCCTTTTTGTCTTACTCGATTTAATGCTTGTTTAAAAAAAGGCCTATGATATCAATCCAAGACTTTGGGCACCGCTTAGTCGGTTATTGGAATTTGGCAACTCTCTTATGGATAGAGTTGTACTATTTTTTAGATTTAGATTTTTAGAAGTCGGTTGTTTGGATTAGATCATATCAATGATAATGGTGTATTGAGAAGTTATTAACGTTTATAATTTACTTCTTGTTAAGTTAAATTTGTATGTTTATTTTTATAAATGGAATGTGAACTGTTTTTTCAAAAGATTTTAGGCACTGCTAAAGTATTTCAATAAAAATGAAAGATTTAGTAATTAATATGAAATTTCGTTTTATTATTTACTTTCATTAAATAGGAGCAACTGCCGAGGAAATCAATTGCCCATGTATAATGCATTTCCTTGCAAGGATCTCTCTTTTTAAGAGCCCTACCATCTTTAGTAAAGGCAACCAAATTATCATTATAAGAATTACTCTTTATTGAAAAATAAATCATAAATCCTCGAATATCACTAGGTCCGTACTATTCTATTCTCATATCGATTTGTCAACTATTAATCTCATACCAAAAGGGTTGAATTTCGTTAATAGAATTACGAGGAAAACAAAGGTGAAAGAGAAATTAATTTTGTTGGATGTGTACTATATATGTATTTGAGAAATAATATTTACAGTTTTAAGATATGTAAACTCCACGTACTCTTATTAAAGAAAATAGATTAATATGAGATTCACGAAAAAAAATATTTTTTAATGATAGACTCAACTATTTTCCAAAAGAAGTACGTGTGATTTGCACCATGTTCTTCAAAACACTCACAAAGAAGTGGGGTAGGGGGATAAGTAGAGTACACCATGCTAAATTAATAAATATTGTAACAGCCCGCTAGAAATTTAATGGTGGAATTTCTATAGACATTAGAAATCTCGTGAAAACTCCATAAGTTTTTACGAATCGGCTAATCGCATAAGTTGTAGTCTGTCAATATAGTTAGTATTATCACTCACTATGGTGCCAGAAATGCGATTTTATTTGTTTGAGGTAGTTAGAAGTGTCAGATTACGTTATAGTTTACGCCACTAGACTTAGTTGAATATTTAGGACTTTTCAGTACTAAGTTTATTATGCACTTTTTCGGAGTGAATAGTAACCTCGATAAGCGTACTAAGTGCAGTGTTTTCAAAATCACAGTGTGAAATGTCCAAATTAGGTTAGAGAAGTTTTATTTGAACACTTGGCAAGATCTTAACCACACATAATGAATAGTATTAGATATTTGGCACAAAGAGAAACCATTAGATGGATTTGTGAAAGAAATCAATGTGTGAGATCATGCCACCTAAGCAAAACAATTTTTTTTCATCTGATCAACTAAATTGAGTTAGATCAAGAGGGTTTCAACCCTAGTAAAACCCTAAATGGTTGAAATCCATTTGAAACCCCAAAAACTTGGTTGAAACCGAAACCCTAAACGGTTTCCCCAAACCCTAAAGTTGGCATTCAAACCCTTTTTGATCCAATTTCTAGTATTGTGTTTAATCACTTGATTAAATCACTTTCACATGCTATTAATTTCTCAAATTCCTATTATGACATCTTTATCCAACATTTTAAACCTTAGAAATTTGATTGGGCCAAGAAAAATTGGATTTGGGCTTGATAGCATCTCAAACCCTAACCAAACCCCCTTTAAACCCCAAATTGAAGCCCACTTGGTTGAGGCCCACTAAGGCCCACTAAAGCCCACGAATTTTGGCCACCTTGGCATAGCTTCTTGGAGAAATTTCCTCCCCCACTTGGCAGACCATTCATTGCATCAAGTTGCACTCAATAATATGGAGGAACCCACCCCATCAAGTCCATGTCTCATAGCCTTTGTAGGTTGTCTTTTGCCCCCCACTATCCTCTACATTATGTCACATGTCTACACCTCCACTCAATGATCATTAAGGTCCAAATATTCCCCCTACAGAAGTCTTGAGTCGTGCAAGACACACTTGTTTCACTTTAATCATTTCTTCACCCCGTTCTTAGAGAGAAACCCAAAAGAGCTCTCTCGGGCAGATTTCTGGGTCTTTTTGCGTGGAGTTTTTCGACCCTTTGTAAGTATTTTCACATGATGACTCCTTCATAAAAGTTGTTCCTCTTTGAGTCTAGTTTCCGTAGATGTATTTTTCGTATCATTCCATGGTCATTTGGTCGGTCAAAAGTATTTTTAACCATGGAAAGGTCATTCTGGGCGTGAATCTGGAGAGTGTGTTATGTTTTGGAGTTTTTGACCAAGCTAATGGACATATCTTGGTCCGAAAATTTTATGGAGTGTTCTTAGAATGTGTTTAAGAGTTTTCATTGAGGTTTTGTTGCATGAATAAAGATTTTGATGATAGATTTTATTAGATCTAGAAACTTGAAAACTGGAAGTGGCAAAACAGTTTTTATTTGGATAAAGTTTGAATATTTCGAGGTTTGATCTTACTCTAAAGGCTTTGATATTTTTATATGATGATCCTAAGTCTCTTATTTTCATGTTAGGATGTTATTTTGGAGATATTTAGTATTAGTTTCAAAGATATGATTTTTCTATGCAAGAGAATTTCGGTTAGGCCTAAGATTTGATGTTTTTAGGTTAGATCCATGTTTTATTGGGTTTTAGCCATGTGATTTTAATTTTGATGGTTGGATATTCTTTAAGACACATTTAAACCATGTGATGCTTTATTTCAAAGATCTCACATTCTTAAGCCATTGATCAAGAGATTTATCAAAGCTAGTTAAGAAAAAGTTTCTGTTTTTGGACTAAGTGTAAAATCAAAAACTCCAAGTGTTATTTTTGTGATTTTGGTGACTTTAGTTTGATGATTTAAAGCATGGTTTATCTGAGGATGATGTTATGAATATGTTAGAAGTAAGATTTGATTTTTTGGAATTCTTGGAGATGTTTTGATTTAAGGACAAAGCTTGTGATTCAAGTGTTTTGATCTTTTTACAAAAAAGTTTGGTGTTGATTATTAGCTTTTTCTAAATGGATGTTTTAAGTATGGTTTTAAACTTAGGATTGGAAGATGTTTGTTGTAAAATTTTGGTTTAAGCATGAGTTTTGAAGTTGGAAGGAATTGTAACAAAAATCAAGAGAAATGGCCTATGGATGTTTCGGCCATAGTGTGTTTTCCATAGTGATGTTTTGTTTTAAATTTTTCTGAGTTGATATTTGAGTTTAGAACAAAATTTACATGAGGAATGTAAATTTTGAAATTTTTGGAGTTAGGATATGAAATCCTTAAGTTATGGGTAAAATGGTCGTTTTCCCACATGTAGAGGGTAAAATGATAATTTTACTCTAAGATAACTTGTTTCCATGTTAATTAAATTTCTAACTTTTAGAATGACCTTTTACAGTTTCTCGTATATCGCACTTTATTCTCGTAGAACGTGACAATCGAGGTAAGTTAGCTTCTAACTTACTATCAGTTTATTGTGTATGTATGATGGGTAAGGGAACTACAATTTATGTATGTATGTTATCATATATGTCATGTCATTACATGTTTATCTGTTACGCATGATTTATTCTTTATGATATTTATCTGTTACAAATCTTTTATGTCATGCAATGTTGTATGTTATAAGTATGCATGTTAAGTATGCCATATGTTACATGTATGTCATGGAATGTTTATGTTTAAATCATATTGTGCCATTTACAAGTATACGCCATGTTAGAAAAGTTCATGATATTAAATAATATCTCATGTATTAAGAAAGATAAGATATTTAAGAGTGACACGGACCTAAGCGTGTTCACCACAAGTTATGTTAAGGATGACACGGACCTAAGCGTGTTCATCACAAGTTATGTTAAGGATGACACGGACCTAAGCGTGTTCATCACAAGATATGTTAAGGATGGCACGGACCTAAGCGTGTTCATCACAAGTTATGTTAAGGGTGACACGGATCTAAGCATGTTCACCACAAGTTATGTTATGCGGTGCCACGGACTCAAGCGTGGTTCACCTTATGTAAAGTTCATATAAGTTTCAGATCATGTTCAAGTTAAGTTATTCATGTCAATCACGACCCTAAATGCTAGGATGGGGTAATATCCTAGTGGAACTCCTTTGTTCACGCTGGAGTGTCTAAATAGGTGTGAAATTCCCTGGGTTGACGAAGTACAGTCAACAGGTTGCGAATGGGGCCTAAGTAACTGGTCACCGGAGCGCGCCAGGCACTAACGCCGATGGTGCCATATTTTATGTTACGTGTATTCATGGGGCCACAACAACTGTGGAGCATGAAGTATGGGGCCACAACAACTGTGGAGCATACACTACGTGAGACACAGCAATTGTGACACGTAGAATACGTGGGGCCACAACAACTGTGGAGTACGTATTAACGCACTCACAGCTGGTCTAGATACCTGTGTTGTGATGCGGTAATCGGCAGGGACACACGGCTCTAGGGGACCCGTGTAGCACCCATATGGTCACGTTATTAATCAAGACAATTGAATAAGATTCCAAGTTTATGTTAAGTCAAGATTCAGATCAAGTGCATGATAAGTCAAGTTTCAGATCAAGTTCATGTTATGTTATGCTCACGTACATGTTATGTTCATGTTCATGTTATGTTCCAAATTCATGTCCACATCATGTTATGTTAATGTTTATGATATGTTCAAGCTCACGTTCATGTTATGTTATGTTCACGTTCACATTATGTTCAAGTTCACGTTTATGTCATGTTATGTTCAAGTTTATGTTATTTTCAAGTTCTTATTTATGTTATGCATGTTTACGTTCATGCTATATTTCAAGTCCATGTTATGTTTCACGTTCATGTTATGTTGTTTGTTCATGTTATGTTTTAAGCTTAAGTTCATGCCATGTTAAGTCAAGTTCAGTTCACGTTTAAGTTCTGGTTATGTCATGCTATATGTCAAGTTATGCTATGCTTATGTACGACTATACTTATGCATTTATGCTTTTACTGCCATGCATGCATCTTTAACCTGTGTGTGAGTTTTATGTTAACTTACTGAGATTTGTAATCAAATCTCACTGTGGTAGTCCCAACTACCATTCCCCCCGAATGGTAGATCTTGTTACAGGACCCGAAGAAGAATTGGAATCTGACCAACTGAACACGGTCAACTAGGCCACGGTGCGATGTTGATGATGGCATAGTATTTAACTTAGGTTACTACTTGTACTTTTGGAGTTGTATCTCAAGTATTCTTTTGATCACAACTATTTTGGACTAGTGTGGTGATCACGGCTATTTAGTATGTTTTTATGTATGAAATATGTTTCAAGTATTTGGGATATTTTTAGTTTGGTGCATAGTATTGCTAAAGAAAAAAAAATTATCCGCTGCGAATATTGCATAATGCTAGATGCATGTTAGGAACATTGCATCTTATATGTCATAAACGGGGGCAGGTAACCTTGTGTTGCATGTCCCGACGCTTCAAATGTCCGTTCAATCCCAAGCGGAATTTGAGGGCGTCACAGGTGGTATTAAATGCTAGATGCATGTTAGGAACATTGCATCTTATATGTCATGAACGAGGGCAGGTAACCTTGTGTTGCATGTCCCGACGCTTCAAATGTCCGTTCAATCCCAAGCGGAATTTCAGGGCGTCACAAATATCCTTTGTGTTTTTAGGGTATTATTGGATATCATAGTGTTAGAATATTACTATAAATATATTCATAGTCTACGTATGATAATATGATTTATTCTCTATCGTATTTAATTTATTGAGTAAATTAATTAGTATAGTTGATTTATTATATTTACATTTTTTCTTTGACTTAATTCACCTATAAATAGGAATATATAACAAATAAAAATAGTAAAAATATATCACTCAAAGTCTATCTATCCTTCCTTCTCCCTTCCTCGTCTCGATCAATCCCTTTCTATTTAATTTCATTTTCTACGCATAGAAACATTATATTATCTTTTCTTGCTATATTTATCACGAGATCTAGCAAATGAATGTGTTGTGTTGTGTTTAGTGGCTTAGACATGAATTTATATAATGTCTTTCGGTAGCAAAATTCTGTTACAATAATTTTTGTTTTTATATAATGTATATTTTCAAATATGGCAATACAAAAGAGAACACATAAAAAAAACATATTTTGGATCCTGAAATTATCAAAGGTTTTACAATTTGTGTAACAAACTACAAAAATTGACATTGATTCAGTTATACCCAATCAGATCAATTTTATTTTTTTTAAAAAAAGGTGACATGGCACACTCTTGAGGCTCATATCATTATAAAGGGTGCAAAGTGTAATATTTTGTAGTTTAGAACTGTTACATATATAAAGAGATTATATAAAAATAAACTCACAGGCTAACATGACTTTACGTGATCCGTTAAATCTATTTTATAATAAAAATAACATTACAATCTGATGTACTGCATCAAACCATATAAATTTGTAGATTTACTTTTGTGTGATTTTTTTGTGACTTAAATTATTTCTCTTTATAGTTTGGGGAAGTAATATGTAAGTTTTGATAATTTGGAGTATAAATTACAAAACTCTAGATAGTTTGAAGGTGCTGAGTGTATTTATCTCTAAGAAAAATCAACATGTTCATCAGCCTGAACATGCTTAAGAGACAATATGGTTGCAACAGATGCGATCAAGTAGCAGATTTCATTTTTCTCGTTTTGAAAGGAAGAGATGCAAAGGAAACGGAGCTACTCTTGGACGTGGGACATGCGGGACCATTAATATATTTTTCTTCATTTTGAATAGAAATAACAAATTTCATTTTATCCATTTTGGGCGAGACGCAGGCTGGGGTCTTTTGGCTGGCACAAAAGGACACGTAAGAGGGTAGTTTTTAGTTTTTGTTGGGTTCTTTGACGCACAAACAGGGGTAGCACGGAAGAAACTGGGGACATTTATTTCTTTTCGTTTTGAGGATGAGGCTGGAGACTCTGACGAGTATTTTTCATTATAGATTTTATTCTCTTAAAAAAGTTAAAGTGTATTCATTGACATTGAATTTAATTTTTAGCATGAATTTAATTTTATTTATAATAGAAAAATATTGTAATTTAGTTTCAAATTATGTTTACTCTTCTATGCTAATTTGAAGTAATTTTTTATCATGTTGGTCTGATTTATTTTGAGCTCATTGCTTCTAATTGACTGGTCATTAATTAGATGATTTTGATCTTATGATTTACTTTCGAAAGAAGGAATTATATGATAGATATTGGATATTTCATTATGGGTAAATATAAAATTTGAAAGACCTATATGAACTTATGTAGTCTTAAAATAACTGGTCTTAATGCTTTCTTGATTCATTAATTTATATACTTTTGTGTAAAATGATGATAAAAAATAAAGCCAACTAACAATCGAAACAGGTTTTGGAATGACTTTGGAGAGTTTTCTAACAAACAGAGAAAATTAATTTCAATTAGTTAGATGAGAAAAGCATAGTAAGAGATTAGATAAAATCGGTATCCTAAAAGTTCTTTTTCTTATTGATTTGATCATCAAACAACAGCTTTCTTTTCCTTTGAACGTACATTTTCTTTAAATTGATGTTATTTTAAATTACAATTACAAAAATGTTAATGATTATTCTAAATAAAGTCAATATTAGTATAATTTTGGTACTTATTCAAAAGTGAAATACCAATCCTTGAGGACGATACTCTTCTTATCACTTTACTATAAAACTACAATATTATGTATTTGTAGTTTTGCATCCACTCTCTTTAAAAATAAGTGAGGTTTATCATTAAAAAATAATAATTTATGTAGATTTTAGACTTATTCAATTTTTTTAAAAGGAGTGCATAGGACTTGCACACTCTAAACTGTAAATATTATTTTTTTATGAGAAATGATAGTTTTAATTGTGAGTGCGTAAGCGTCATGCAATCACTTCGAAAAAAGTAAATAAATACGAGATCCATATGAAAAAAAAATTAAATTTTTAATAATAAACTCTATTCTTTTTCAAAACGACTACATGACATTTCCGTATTCCATAATTATATATAGCATTACCTATTTCTTATTTCCTAATTAGAATTATGAAGTTGTTTTGAAACCTTTTAGGCTAAAGGATATTTTAAGATTTTTTATTTTTTAAGATGGAGAGGGGTGGTTTTACCTTTTTGTAAGATTTAAAGAAGTTAAAGAGTTATAGAGAATAATTTCTTAACAACATTTTAGAGGGAGGAAATGGTTTTTCTTTTTTGAGCTTTAACTTCAATTTTAAATAATAAATATTTAATTATGTTGTCTGTGGCAAACAGCTTTGAAAATTTAAAATGTCCATTACTTAAAAAATTATTTAATAATTTTGATGTTATTATTTAATAAAAATAATAGTATTATAATTTATAGTACATGCTGGATCTAATAGTTACTCGACACGTCACACGGGAACGCATCCGGAAGAAAATGGTTAGCCCTAGGTCTCATCCATTTGTTACTCTTTTTGATTTCTTTTTCCCATCTCTCAAACTGTAATAGAAGAAAAATCTACCGAGAAATCCCGTTTGGCAAAATTCCCTCTCCCAGCAAAAATCCGATCAGGCCGTGGCAAGGGGTTAGCATAGCCACCCGGTAATCTAATCCATAAATCAATGAATGAGAAAAATAGGTAAGCTAACCAACTCAAAATTGGAGCTTTAATTATCACCCTCTGTGTTTGGTTGGTGGGAAAACTGTGCCGATTATTGTTTTGGTTAGCAAGTGACGTGGTAAGCAAAGTTTTGTTCTTTTCCTTTACATTTTCTCGTCAACCATACAAGAATACCCACACATAATAAAATTTCCCGTATAAGCGTTGCCATGACTCTAGTTTCCTCCAAAAGACATATAGAACTCTTAGAAAGATGATGGAAACCTCGGGTTGAGTTCGTCGTTATTAACTAATAAGAATCTCGCTGTTACTTAACCATGATTTGTCCTTGAAATATTAGCGTTACCGTAACATTGGATTGGAATTTATCACGCTATGTTCTTCTGGGAAATATTGTTTATAACTTGGATAAGTTGCAAACTTATTGCGGGATATATTCGTTTATATCTATATTTATGTGTTCCGTTCACGATCCTGATGATTTTGGCCTAACATGATTTGAACAGGTTTCTTTGACTAATTCGAGAGGTAATTCCCAGATGTGTGGAGTTGAAAGTTAGTATAGTTTTTATAATTAATTCGAGAGGTGATTCTCAGATTTGTAGAGTTGAAAGTTAGTATACTCTTTGCCGATGGCTACTTCCGAATCTATTATTCAAGCACATGTACCTCGCCTCCATCATTCTGATCCATGTACCAACAATTCAAGCCCACTGCATGCTCTTAAACTCAACGTTAGTAATACAAGGAAAAAAGTGTACGTGCAAGTCAATGGCTACTCCAGAATGTTACATAATTGCAGGACCTATGGAAGTCGACGGCTGTTTGATGTTTTTCATTGGAAGAAAGATGCTGGTAGGTTGGAATCTATGGGTTGCAAGTGCCGACAGGCTGAAATTTTTTGTGGGGGGATGACAGAGGATCAAAATGAGACCCGGTCCACGGGTGAAGCAATTAGACCAAGATCAGTTCCTGTCAACGGGATCAGCAGTGCAACGGATATTGAAGAATCTGAGGTGGGTAAACAATTTAAACATGAAAAGGGAGGTCTTTTTTCAGATGGCATGTCAACTGTAGCTGGAAAAGTGAAAGACCACAAGTATGGGGAAACTCTAGAAGATGAAGCATGGAACTTATTGAGAGATTCTATTGTTTATTATTGTAACAAACCTATTGGAACTATTGCTGCTAAGGATCCTGGCAACACTAGTATTCTGAACTATGATCAGGTCTTTATTCGGGATTTCATACCTTCCGGGATAGCTTTCCTTTTAAAGGGAGAGTATGAGATCGTACGAAATTTCATTCTATACACCCTTCAGTTGCAGGTAATATGATTTTCTTTTGATTAATTATTCAATAAACCACCTCATGCTTACGGAAGGAAAGATTTATCTTTCATGCTATGAAGTTTTTGTTTTTAAATGTTAACCCATATTTAGATTTAGGCCTGGGAATTGTTTTACTAACACTTCTTTTCTGTTACTTCTGACCAAGAAATCTTTCTCCATATTTTATTTCCATATAAATATATAGGGAAGAGTTGATTGGTTATATCATATTGGACTATTGTGAATGTGCTTCTGCTTAACATTAATGTGGGGAATAGCCTTAAGAGCTATGTACCGTCTTGGTTTCTTGGGGACTACATTATGAAATATCTGGGAGTTGTGAACTATTTTTAAATTTCACGTTTAATAGGTCTCTTTGTAATCACCACTTGAAGCTAGAATCTTACTTGAGGCAGATGTTGTCTCTGAGTTCTATTATTTAAATTTCTAATATAGATGAGTGATGAATACTCCTCTTTACAGAGCTGGGAGAAAACCATGGATTGCTATAGTCCTGGTCAAGGGCTAATGCCAGCCAGCTTCAAGGTGCGCACTGTTCCACTAGACCGTGATGAATCTGCAACAGAAGAAATATTAGATCCTGACTTTGGTGAAGCAGCGATTGGTCGAGTTGCCCCAGTTGATTCTGGTTAAAGTTATTGTGACTAATGATTTCTTCTTTCAAAATGTGTGGTTTTATGAATATTTATTTAATGTTTATGTAATCTTACTCCCAGGACTGTGGTGGATTTTACTGTTACAAGCGTATGGAAAATTTTCTGGAGATTCATCCGTGCAAGAGAGAATTGATGTGCAAACTGGGATCAAAATGATTTTAAAGTTGTGTCTTGCTGATGGTTTTGATATGTTTCCTACATTATTAGTGACTGATGGTTCTTGCATGATAGATCGTCGCATGGGAATTCATGGTCATCCTTTGGAGATTCAGGTTTTCTATTATGATCACTTTAATACACCTTTCATATGAGTCAGTCAAGGATTTTTTTTTTTTTTATTCCTTTTGGTATTTAATACCTATATTAAGAAAAATACATTTATGGCGTGTTGCTTGTGAATGTTATAAGATAACATTCTGGTTACTTCAGAAGCTGTAAGCTGACTTCTAGTGCTGATGTTAACCATAAGGCATTTTGGCTGCGCATTATTTTGTAATGCTAAATTCAAGTTAAAATGCCGCTATTACTATAAAAGAAAATTGTAACCAATAAGAAGAACTGAAGTTTGAGTTTAGACTCTTTAGGGCTATTATGTTCTTTTGTTTGCAGAAGTTGAAGCTTCTGGTTCATGTTGATGAGCTATTTTGTAATGCTAAATTCAAGTTAAAATGCCACTATTACTATAAAAGAAAAGTGTAACCAATAAGAAGAACTGAAGTTTGAGGTTAGACTCTTTAGGGCTAATATGTTCTTTTGTTTGCAGAAGCTGAAGCTTCTGTTTCATGTTGATGAGCATTCTTCCTGTCTAAGAGAATGCTTGAATGGATATCACTTTGTGCATGATATTGCATGTTCTTGCAGGCACTCTTTTATTCGGCGTTACTTTCTGCACGTGAGATGCTTGCCCCTGATGATGGATCAGCCGGCCTAAGACGGGCAATAAATAATCGTCTAGTTGCTTTATCATTCCACATAAGGGCATATTACTGGATAGATATGAGAAAACTCAATGTGATCTACCGTTATCAGACAGAGGAATACTCCTATGATGCTGTTAACAAGTTCAACATATACCCAGATCAGATTCCATCCTGGTTGGTGGAATTTATGCCCAGTAAAGGAGGCTATTTGATTGGAAATCTGCAGCCTGCTCATATGGACTTCCGTTTCTTTTCTCTTGGAAATTTATGGTCTATCGTAAGCAGTCTTGCAACGTTGGATCAGTCACATGCCATATTGGACCTTATAGAAGCAAAATGGGAAGTATTAGTTGCAGAGATGCCGTTCAAAATATGTTATCCTGCAATGGAAGGTGGGGAATGGAGAATAATCACCGGCAGTGATCCCAAGAACACGTGATGCCCTTACTTTGATTTTTATTAAGTTCCTATTCTTGTTTTACCTTCTTTCTTTACGTTTGTTCTTTGTTGCTACTTGTTTTTTTAAGCAAAAAAACATTGTTGTTTGTTGCAGTCCTTGGTCTTATCACAATGGAGGTTCTTGGCCAACTTTGCTCTGGCAGGTAAGTTTACTTCTTTTTTTTTTTGTTGTACTTTAGGTTTTGTTGAAACTATTTCATTTAGCTTGATTGCAGAGTGCAATATTAAGTTAATGTTTTTCCAAATAGTACCAGTTTTTAAATATTAAGCTTGTTGACGCACTAATAATGTATTGCCACCATGTAATGTGCTAAATTCCTAGAAACTGTGTACCACTGTGATGAACATGAATACCCTTGATATCTATAGAAATTTTGTGCAGCCCCTCTTGTCACACTGCATTCTTTATATTCTTGTGTGTCTATGTATTTTTAATGATAAGCAAGTCTAAGTTCAAATAGATATAATGTCAAGATACACTTCTCTTCTTATCTTCATGTATCTAAGAAGACTTCAAAATGGTCAATTCCTAAAACTCTCTGTCCCAAGTACAATAGGCCATTGTGGCAACAAACACTTATTTGTCCCATACTTGTTCTTGGTCTTTACCTGCAGACTTTGTTTCTAGTTGAAGGCAAATATTTTCCTTAAACATCTCTATAGAACTAAATAGGAACAGCCTTATTCCCATCGAAACTTACAACTGTAATGCCTCATGCATCTAAGGTGTCTAATGTGTATGTTGCCTTAATGATTGTGATGTGGCATGTTAAGGTTTTCAAAAAGCAGGGACAGAAGGCAACCGCCCATAGGCTTGATGATGGATGTTGTCATAGTACATGCCTCTAGATAATTGTAATTGATATTTGGCAAGTTCTTTCCAGCGACTTTTATCAAAGTGGATATAGGTCTGTGATGCTTGACCTATGCCAATCTCTTGGCATAATTTGAAAGCGTGAAACAGCACCCTCTGCTTTTTTGCCTAGTGTCCTAAAGGATTTGGCTAGTCCATGGTTCCTTTGGGCCATGCAGGTGGTAGTTTGTCAGGCTAGATTGAAGTAATTTAAAACACCAAACAAGGGATATTAGGAATCACAGTAAAAACACATGGAGTGCGTGTCATTACCCTAGTTTGCTATTTTATACAACTTCATATTCCTTCAAGATAAGAAGCCTGTATCATGAGTCAACATCGTACTTTCATGTATTGTTCATGATTTCCTTGTATCTACTGCTGCTTCTAGCTAGGTTTGCATCTGTATTTTTTGTGGGCACTGGATGTTTCGGTTGATCTAGTAGGTTAGGAGAAATAGCTGTGCGTTTCACCACTAAAATATGTATAGTATGTTGCAATCGATTAGGACATTGACTCAAAGTATACTCTTACATAATTAACGTAGTGTGGGTTGTGCTTTCTCAGCTCACTGTGGCATGTATAAAGATGAATAGACCAGAAATCGCCTTGAAGGCTGTGAATGTTGCTGAGAGAAGCATTTCTGGAGACAAGTGGCCTGAATATTACGACACCAAGCGAGCAAGATTTATTGGAAAACAGGCACGGCTATATCAAACCTGGTCAATTGCAGGATATCTTGTGGCAAAGCTCCTCCTTGCCAACCCAAGTGCAGCAAAGAATCTTGTAAATGAAGAAGATTCAGAGCTTGCCAATGCTTTTTCTTACATGATCAGTGCCAACCCAAAGAGGAAACGGGGTCTAAAGAGACAGGGCTTCATAATATAAGTTCAAATTTTGAAGTGAAGATGGAGGATTCAGATGAGTGAGCTCGCATTTATAATTGGGCAAACAACGCACTTTTTGGTATTTTCATCCAATGCAGTTACGGTTAAATAGTTTGTTTCTGGAAAAGAAAGGTTTTGCATAGTGTTAAGCTCAACAAACAACCTGTAAATGATTTTATAGTGACAAATAATGCTGTTCTTGTCATAATGAACAGTGTAAAATGATGTAGTCCTGCTGTTTTGGTTTGAAGACATTGATTTATTGTGATAATTCGTATGCTGACAGATGGCATTTGGTGATTTAGAAAGACATGTTTTATGCTAGTTTCTAATGCAGGCATCTCTCTCTTAAAAATTACCCATTTTCTGGAGTACAGGTTCATCTGAAAGTGGGATCTTCTTGAGCTGTAAAATTGCCCTTTTAACATATTTTGGCAAGAAAGAGAACTGATGTACAATGAGCGTGAATTGGTTGTGCTCATCTCCTAATATAGCTAATGTTGTCCATTGACCTGAGTGATTTACTTTCCCTTAGCACATCCTCAGCCATTGTCTTCTTTCTTATTCTTCTTCTTTGAGTGGTATGTCAAAACCAGATGGTCTTTAACTATTTTGTTAAAGCCCTATATGTTGGGCAAGCAGGACAGAGAAGAAACTTGGCAGAGTAGGGAAGGAGCAGAAACAGAGAGAAATAAGATAGAATAGAGAGAAGCAGCAGCCAAAGAAGGAAGAAGTTAGAAGAGAGGGTAAGAAGAGGAGCTACCAGGAGCTGGTTTGGGTTGGTAGTCTCATAAAGACCTACATAAGGTTTCTATTGTAGACATGAGATGCTATACTAGATAGAGTTGCACCATTTTTGAATGAGTTGTTGTGGTTGAAAAAGATATTCATTCTGTTCCACAGCCTTGGATAGGAGGACTAGTCGAAGGGATAGGATTCATCACGCAACGTGCCATCAATCTTTTAAAGACTCCTCTAAGAAGATTCATGGGTTTCTCGCGTCGAAGGGCTTTTTTTTTATTTTTTCTATTTAAATGTTAGGGCTGATGGATTATGGCGGGAAAAATTCGCCTGTTGATCACAAGGATGGTAGTAATTTGGTCCTTAGCAATAGATCATATTTTCAACTTGTTAACGCCTAAAAATGGCACAACATGTTATGTTAGAAGTGGAGAAAAAGTTATTCTCGTTCCACTGAGACTATTTAGGCTTCGATCGGTGCTGTATAGAGCCTCCAACGGTGGTCCGGTGTGGCGGTACGGTGTCTAAATATAGAGAAAATAAAGAGAAAAAGATTCAGATTTATGTGATTCGGCGTAATGAATACGTCCACTCTAATGTGGTTGTTTTATAGTCTTTCATCCTTACTATATAATAGAGATCTAAACTCTTATCTTTTGGTGAAGCTCTTATTGCTGGAGTCCCTATTCTCATGTTGAAGATGCTGAAGACGTCGATAGTGTGAAGTGGTCTAGTCTCTTGTCTTTATCCTGTGCTCCTTGCCTCATTTACTTCACATCTCATCTCTTTTACGTCACATATCTTCTCCTTTATATCACATCTTTACTTTTTCTCTTACACATTTCTTCTTGAGTCTTTTGTTCACTCGTCCCTTCTATTTTTCTTCCCTCCCAAAAAGACTTCCTCTTGGATTGGGCCTGAAATATTTTATCCCGTCCGCAACTTGTCTCCACAAATAAATGAGTACATCAACTCCAAGCTTTAGAGAAAAGAGTAAGATAAGTAAGTACGGAGGATCAGATAGATCACAATTTGTCTCTATTTAGTAAGCACAGAGTTAAACTGATGCATGAGGCTCACATATGCCAACAGTTGAAGAGTGCACCTTGAGCTACAAAACAACCCAAATAAAATAAATGAATTATTCAATGAATTTTCCTCGCATCACTCTCTTAACTTTTGCACATAAATATCTGTATCCTGTATCTGGAAGATTTTGTGTGAACCTTATCTCCTTAGCAGTCCCTTGGACCCCTCCTAATATGCATGCTGGCAAGAATTTTTGGATGTGTGGAGAGAACTTCTTAATGATGGTTATTGAATGGGACATCCGTTTACTAGACACATTGCACTGGCTAAACGTCGGTTAAATCTAAAATATAGCTAAATTTTGTATAAATAACCAACATTGGATTAGCTAAAAATCTTTAGCTTAGACTTTGAACTACAGTAACTCTAAAGGAATTTTTAAAGTTGGAGAGCCACTATTCACTCATCAAACCCATATTTTATGCAAAAATAATCAACAAGGCTTTTAGTAAATTTTTTTTAAAACTTTAATCAGTAAACAAGGCCATATTATGTCCAAATTTTTCGGGAAATGTTTTTTGTAAACAACGCTATATTATGTTGGATAATTAGGTTGACATAAAAAATAGTTAGGAAACAATAATTTTTAGTAAAAATTAAATTATTAATTAATATATGGAGTGTATTTGTAAAATATTAAATAAAAAGTTCTTAAAAAATTATTATTAAGCTACGTAATATTATATTATTATTTTGACTTTAGGATGGATAGTCCAATGTGAATTAATATCTTCAATAGTTTTGGCTTTACCTCAACTTTTAGCTAAAATTTGGACATACACCATTGCCAATGCTCTTAATGCATTGCTAAAGTGGTTGCGGAGCTTCATTTAACTATTGATGCTTAATTTGTTGAGATAAAAGTGCATATACTCATACTTATACTGATATAATAATTGTTGCCTTCAATACCCTTTATAAATCAAATCTTACTATGTCGGCAGTTTTAGTACATGTATCTTCCAAATTATAATGAGATATAATATTTGAAATAATGCTAACCCGGCAAGAACTTAAATGATCCAAATCCAAATGAATTGATTTAAGTATTCGGATTGGTTTAAAGTAGATTCCTTTATGACACCATCACAACATAAACTCAAAAATGAATTGACACTGAGAAAAATTCTACTTATCATCCCTTACGCCACACACCAACATATGATTTGCTATTTTTGCCCTTATATTTGAACACACATATATTGATGTAAGAATGTGTGCTTAAATAGACTGATAAAAATGACAAATCAAATATTAGTGTATGGTGTGGAGATGATCAATAGCATTTCACTTGACACAAATTGTCAACCTTAATCTTGTCAGATTCATCCTCCTTTCCCATTTCTTGTCAACCCTAAGGCTGGTTACCAACTTACCATGGCTTGATCAGTGGTGATATTTTTTACCTATAATGGACGATATGAATATTAATGTTAAAGGAGCTAATATCATTGAATATTGAACATCAGGAATGCAATAAAGAGAGAGGGGAAATGAATGGAAGAGAATGCTCTGCGGTTAAAAGATAGTGAAAATTATATTATGTTCTCTTTGCTACAAAAGATGTAAGGCTGCAAATCAAGCAATCAGAGTTGTTTACACTGTTCCAGCTTGGTTGATCAAAGCACTGGTGCATGAATGAAATATTTCCAAGCTTTCACAACTGCTTAACCGGCATATAAAACCAGGGATTCAAATGTAAGTACCGCATTTATGAACAAGGTCAATTCTGCCAAAAGAGAAGCTCATGAACAAGGCTAGAGTGAGCACACAAATAATAAAAATGCTCCCCTACATTCCCGTTCGGACTCTTAGCTACTGACTCAGTATGGAAGTATAAAAATCTATGATTTGCCCTCACTTCTATAGATTATTTACATTATAAGCTATGTTATCAGTTGAAACCAGTATGAAAAGGCTAAAAAAACCATGTTCTAACTAGAATAGCTCAAACTCCACATTCTCTCCAGCAGCCTCGAGCCCATTACACTTGGAGCTTTCCTTTTTCCGCGCAGCTGATGCAGCAAATTCAATATCTGATGACTTCGGCAGCTCTGGTGGTACTGCACAACGTATCAAAGCCCAATTAAGGCCTTCGAAGAAAGCGTGCTGCTTGATCTCTGCGGCTCCTTTCACAGATCCCAACCTATTTTCAGGCTCCTTGATTAATAGGCCTCTGATCAGATCTCTTGCATGAAAGCTAACAACAGGGCTATTGGGGAACTTGAGGCTCCGTGACACTACATTAGACAATGTTTCCTCGTTTCCTGAGCCCTTGAAGGGTGTCTTGCCATATAACATCTCGAACAGAAAAATTCCAAACGTCCACCAATCCACTGCACTCCCATGACCCTCAGCTTTGATGATCTCGGGAGCAAGGTACTCATGGGTTCCTACAAAGGAGTTCGATCGGGCACTCGTTGGCTCCACAACAAGTTGAGGCAGCGGACTGACCTGGGCAGCTAGATCAGCTTTTATCTTCCGAGCTTTTGCAGCAGCAGATATAAGTCTAGGAGTGAAGCATGGGACTTGCCAGGATGGTTGGAGGCAAAATGGGTCGATGCAGCTGGATTCGGTGCATGGACTTGACATCTTTTTTGCGGGCTCCATGACAGGAGAAGATGATTTAACCACCATTGGATTGACAGCACATCTGAGTGACAAGTCAAAATCTGAGAGCATAATGTGACCATCTTCTCTGACCAGAATATTTTCAGGTTTCAAGTCTCTATACACAACTCCTAGCATGTGTAAATACTCCAGTGCAAGGAGGACTTCAGCAACATAAAACCTGCAAATGCGATGGCATGAATTATTCCAGAGAAGACTGAGGATGAGGAACTGTTTCATTGTGGATGACTAAGATAAAGCAATTCCTTAATTTTCTGTTAGTATAAGGAAATTAAGTTCCCTCCCTCATATAATCTATGATTATCATGGAAAGTCCAGTATAGTTTTTGCTAATAGAAGTTGATAACCAAAATATAAATAAATATGATTCAATTGGCACATTATAGATCCATGCCACTTTACCAGACAACTCATCAACGGTTCCCGCCCCAATGATAAGACATGCATATAATCTCTAGTCTCTACTCATTAATTACAGATACCAACCTATCAAAAAAAATTACGGATACCAGGAATCATATGTAAGTTGACATGAATTAAGTTTTACCTAGGGTGCATCTTTGGTCAGGATGTGGTGTAAAAGTGGCTCTTATAACTTCCAAGCACACACCATTTCGTCATAATTCTACCAATTCTACAATGAAGTGAACCACACCAAATTAAGCTTTTTTAAAAGGAAAATTCTAAAATCCTAAATGTGAACCCTAAACTCTGACAAATCCTAATGCTAATTAATCTTAAGACAACTTTACTCCAGCCATCAGCTGGAATCCAGTGGCTGGAGTTGGCCGGAATTTGGCGGTCGGCTGTTGGAGTCTGGCACCAGCCTCTGGAATTTGGTGGCAGCAGCCACCATTAGTTTTTAAAAAAACAAAAAATGTATATGTTTTGATTTTTTAAATGCCCGTTTTACGCTACATACTGATTTTATATTTTTCCTTTTACCTGTTAAGCACAGGCTGTGCATACCCAGAAATTCAAGGTTGGCATAGACTGAAAACCAATTCTGTGAGCCACCCACTCTTCTGTCAAGTGTTATACTAGTGCCAAAGGTTTCACCATTCAAGTTCCTAAAGTTTAGACCATACCAGTGCTCATTTCTATTTTCATCCATCCATCAGTTGAAAAAATAGTTCCAACTCCAAAGTTATTTTTTTTCCTGATATATAGTTTTGACTATAAAGTGAGAGCTTAAGCCCTTGTTTACCCAATCCTCCCCATTATTTGGGTCCAAGTTCTTTGAGCCCATCCATCCAATGTACCTAGAGGAGCATACCTTCACTAATTTCCAACCAAAGGAAAGTGGCAGCTACAAGGCCGCAAATCATAGTAACGTTTACCTTATGATATTACCCACTTTAATGGTAAGATAGTTTTCAATTTTCGATCACCTTGACATTATGTAAGCAAGATGACTATGAGAAAGAAATCTAATCCAACCGTGGATCTAACAAAATATTATCATAATAAAAAGTTAAAAACTAAACTTGTATCATTTTTATTTTTTTTTTGTAATTCAAACTATGGGGAACTCTGTTCTAATACATATGTACGTTGCATATAATACACGAGATAGAGATCCTCACCAACTCTCTGCCCATATCACATGGTCTACTTTAGAGATAGATAAGCAAAGCATGTGGGTCCCACATTGGCCCCCACAATGCCCAAAAGGGGACATGGGAAACATTAAACATCGTAAGGCCTACATGCTATGTCTATCTCTCTCTGAATTAGACCATCTACTCTAGACCATAAATTGGAGAGAATCTCAATCAAATAATATTTATACATCAGAAGTATCTAGGACAAAATGACCACCATTCATAATAAAACTATTTTTTTATCCGTACCACTCATAATTAAACTATTGAATAAGACATAACACAGGACCTTATTATATATTCACAGGTCATTGCCACATTTCATAACATTATGGCGAAAAACATGCATGATCAAATCTTCAGAACTGAACCTCAACAAGAAACAGTACCTGGCAGCTAGTTCAGAGAAACTTCTACTTGGTTGCTTCTGTCGCAGCACATGTAAGTCTCCACCTGGACAATACTCCATAACCAAGCATGACAGCTTATCTGTTGCAAAATGGGCATACAGTGTCGGAAGAAAAGGATGATCCAGCATTTGTAGTATCTCTCTCTCAGTTTGAGCCCTCGGCATTTTTTTCCTGCTAACCAGGAATTCATTATCCATCACTTTCAATGCAAATAGGCAGTTTGTACCAGTTAGCTCAGCGAGATAAACAGTTCCAATATCCCCACAACCAAGCTTCCTGAGCAATTTAAAGTGCCTCAAACCCAAGCTTCCTTGCTGTTTCTGAACACTGTGGATGGCTTCCCATCTTAAGTCTTTTGACATGTGAGGCCTTTTGCCACTACGACTAGACCCACATGCATTGCTGTCCTCACTATAGGTTGTGCTACTGCTATACTCACCAATACTACTTTTTGAGCTTTGGGAGAACTCCCCCTTTTCTCTAGACCTTGATTTCTCATCAGCTTTTGTCACCTGAGATTTATTTCTGTTAGTACAATTCAAACCGAAGCCAGGTCTACTTGAGCCCGCATCCAAAGTACCTGAATTGACTTCAATGCTTAGATTCATACTGCTGGATGCTGGGGAAGCTTTCTCATTTCGTTTCATATCATGATTCATATAACAAGTTAGTCTCTGGTGGTCCAAATTACTTATACTAGTAACCAAATCATCCTCAACCTTTTCACTACATGAATTGCCGCTGCTTGAGGCAAAATTTGAATCCTGTTCTACTTTCTTGTTAACAAAGTTCTTGTTTCCAGAGATTGGCTTCATTAAATGTGGACCATTACTAGTCCATTTGCTTATCCTAGTAGCACTGCTGAAGCTAGGTATAGAGGGCAGAGAATGCAACTTACCTTTATGTGCACCATCTAGTGTTGGAGTTTTGCTAGGTACTTCTATCGAGGTGGGAGCAGCTGCATCCATCCCCTGAATGTTCTGGCTAGCATGAGTGATTGAAGAATCAGCAGCTCTCAATTTTTGAATTTCCGTCTTTGAAATTTCATTCCCAACCTCTGTCTGCAAAGGAACAATCTGACCTGGTGATGATAATTTGGTCATCATTGCCTCTGGCATTATTTTATCTGATGAAGGAGTAAAAGGGTGAACCCTTGCTTTTGATAACTCTTCTTCGAACACTTGTGCAGACTCAGGCATCAAAGCAGAAAGTTTTGATGTGCTTTCTTCTGGTACAAGAGAGACTTCCATCAAATTCCCCTTACCTCCATTTATTGGAACACCAGATCCATCTGCCTCAACCACCACTGCCCTATACAATCTTTTGATGGTCCCTGCTTCCGAGACCCCTGATAACCTGCCTGGCTTAGATAATCGCTTCATAGCAGCCATCTCTGAGGCCTGTGAGATGCATAGTCCTCTCAGGGCTTGCTTCAAACTCACAGGCTCTGAGATCCCAATTCCCGACGAATGGAATGAACTAATTCTCATCGGCCTTTTCTGAGCACTCTTTCGCAAAGGGTCTCTACCAATTTCTGGTGACTGACCCAATCTTCTAGCTTTAGCTCTGATGTCAATTGTCTGGAAAAGGCGATTAATATCATCCTCTATAGAATAATTATTTCCTGAGTCTGACCTGTGGAGCTTTCCATTTTGCTTGTGCACTTTCAATTGAGAATCAGAGTCTTCCGCTGACTCAACGATTTCACTAGTACTGGGTAGGGTATCCATTGTTTCCTGATTCATCCAAAATTCCACAAAAGATAGATGCAGCCTAGAAAGTAATTCTAACCCAATTCTAGAGACGAATTTCGAATACGAGCGAGCACAGAGAGTAGAAAACACGCTGCATATTTTCTCAAGCTTCCTTCAATCATAGTGATTTGCAATTCAAATTGCTCCTTAAAGTCTCTTCAGAAATTCAAAGTTGAAACATTTAAATCTGTAATGATTACCAAATTTTAGACCAAGTTCATGACTTAAAATTATATCTTAACACAATAAATTATGTAATTTTCCATCAACAATGAACGAAAAATTACTTGATTATCTTCATTTACAACTAGTACACCACCTGACACAATTAAAAACAACACGCCTCAGCACGACTTGTGGCAACCATGTCCACCTATTTGGTTCCCCCAAAGAACATGCAAATTACTGATTAAAAAAAAAAAAAGAAACATGCAAATTAGTTCACCTGTGTCCATGACCTATCATAGACTCCTAACAATTTTTTTTTATATCGGCAAATTCAACTCATGTATATGATTGAACCTGCAATTCTACCCTCCAAGCATTGGTCAAGTGGGTGGAGGACATGCCATTTGATCCAAGGATCAACAGCAAAACTGTAACGTTGTTTTCCTCCTTTCTAAGTTCTATGCAAGCTCACGAACTCAAGTAGTTTTAATGTATTAAGTTTGATATCATAAATCAGGACCTTAGTTTTGAAGGAATTCATTTCCACTTCCTAATCGTATAATAAGAATAATAAATGAATAAAAAGTATAACAAGATTCTCCGACAAAAACTTCAAGGTCCTCAACCCAAAGAAAAGAAGCCGCATGCCTAGCTAGCAAGCCAATCAAGTGATCAATCCTAGCTATTTTCTTCCTCATTCATTCCCACAATCATCCCCCAACCGCCATAAGTCAGGAACAGCCAAATGATGATGGATCTAATTAATCCTTGTTTTCTTTACATTGGTTGGGATCAAATATATACATACATATATATATTCTTACACTACAAGACATTAATTACGAACATTATTTGGAAAAAAAAATCTTGAGGTAATTAACGTTTCCACCAGCCGATTAAGTTAAACAGTAAAGTTAATCTGACAAATTAACGTTGAAAATGAAAAAATAAAAAGAGATCAAGAAAATAAAAAATGAAAACAAAAACAATACAATCAAGTAACTTCCAACTCAAAATTCACTCCCTTTATGTACCAGATATCAAAACAAAAGAAACTTCAACAACAAGAAAAGCTGCAAAACAGAGACTTTTCAAGTTACAGAAAAAAAGGAAAGAAAAAGAAATGCAAACCTGAAACAAGATCAGAGTGGTCCCGAGAAACACAGAGACTGATCGATAACCAGCCACACAGAAAGTAGAAGAGACGCCCTTTTTTTTCAAACGGAAAGAGACTCGGCGTCGAAGACTCTTTCTGGGCTTACTTTTGGTGGTTTGGGGTAAAGGGTGCAGAATTGGGCAGGAAGAGACAAGATTAGTTTGGCTAGAGGTTGAAGGGAGTGAATGAGGAGAGAGAGAGAGAGAGAGAGAGGAAAAGAAAAGGTTGAAAGAAAGGAAAATCACGAGAAATATCAGAGAGACTCGCACAGTCGCACTCACTGCTACCACAACTGATGCTGCTGCAACTACAGCTTCTCCCCAGCCCCCCTCTACTGCTTCTTTCCCCTGTCTCTTTCTCTCTCTCTCGAGTGGCGGAAAGAAAGGAAAGAAGAAAGGCACAGTTTTCGCTCCTTTTCTTTCTTTCCGTCATTGACTCCGTAATCAATTTGATTTGGGAGACGTCGAGATAATACCATAAGGCTTCCCACTCATCATTATTACCAATTTTGCAGTCCCAGATTTCAGTTTTATTTATTGACTATATATATTATTCCATCTTAGGATTATATATATATATATATATATATATATATATTTCTGTATAAAAACGTTACAGATATAAAAAAATTATATAAAAATAAATTTATAAATTAATATAATTTTAAGTAATTCGTTAAATATATTTTATATTAAAAATAACTTTATAATTTAACGTACTGAATCATGTTAAATCAGTTAATAAATTTATATATAATTTAATATTTAAAAATTTTCTAAATATAATTATTTTTATAATTCAATATAAAATAAAAGGTATTTTAATAAAACTAATATTTATTTTTAATAAATTAATGTTAAATATTTTTGATAAAATATGTTACATGTTTTCAATAAATTAATAAAATTATAATTTTTTTTGATAATTCGAGAGATAATTTTTAAAATTGATAAGGGAATCTACAATCATTCACAAGTTTTTAATAAAATAATTTTTTTAAAAATTAATTAAACACATGAAATGTCAAATGAGAGCAAAAGTGAAAATAAATTAAATATATATATTATTAGGTAATTAACTTTTCTAAAATTGATTTAAAAAGAAATTATGAAATTAATTAACTAGTTTTTTTTTATTTTTCAAAAAACATCTACTATTAGAAAATATGAAAGTATTCTTACATACAACATTTAAAAAGTAAAACATCACATGTGGGTCTTTTCCATTATGAAAATCTAACAAGGATGGAGGGATTACAATAAGGGAAATATTTTCAAATATAAATTTGGAGGCAGCCCACTGTATAATGGAATGCGTGCATCAATTTTCATTTCGATGTATTTTCCTAAGCTCCCAATTTTCCAACTTTGAAATTAATTAACTAGTTATACGTTGAAGGGGAATTAAAAGATTCCACTCTATGCACCTTCCAAAGTAAAAACCTATGGCCTAGTCCCCACGCTTCTTCTTTTTTTTAGGGAGTTTAAGTGGGGCCTGTGATTGCCCCCCTTGCACCATCAATGGTCTACTTTGGCTAACAAAAATAGGGATGATGGTTTTTGTTGAATCGAGTCCTACCCTCGTAAATATAAAATTAATTTAATAAATTAACGTAATTTTATATAATTTATTAAATTTATTTTATAATAAAAATAATTTTATAATATAATAAACTATATTAATTAACATTAATTTATAAGATTATTTTTATATAATCATTTTGTAACTTTAATATTTCTCTTAAGATAAAGTTAGTCGGACTCGAATGATTATATATTTTAATCCAACTCAAATAATTATATATTTTAACTTGATTCAAATAAGTCATATTAAGTCAAAATTTTTTTTTATTTAAATAACTTATCTATTCTAAACCTTATATACCACATAAAATCTAATGACCAAGCTTAGACATTTTTCTATGGATGTAATTTAATTGTACAATTACCATTTTGTCATGAAACATTTTCTCATTAATTTGCTAACCACATCTTTACATAAGTATTGAAATTGAGGGTAGGAATATATTTAAATACGAATTAGTTTAATGTGTAGGGTTTTTAGTATGGATATGTATATAAAAAAAAAAGTCAGTTATTTTTAAAATTAGAAAAGTCAATAAAATTTTGCAAAAAATATATTCCTTCTCTAGTGGTTGATATATATAACAAAACTTCAAAATAAGAGTTCTTTGATTTTCTTAATTCTTGATCTTAGGGTTTTGATTTTCACTTTCCAACACTTTGTTAAATTTTTTGAACTCACTCTACTATTACAATGATTGTAGGTATTTTTCGCTTCCGTCCAGAGGGAGTTTTTGGGACCGGATTGAACCAGTTCGGGCCAAATTTCTTTCATCTTTGTTTTGTAAATAAATTAATAAAAAAATTATTTAAATTACTAAAATTAAAATTAAGTAAAATTTTAATGTGGATTATATAACTAACTCTTTAAAAAAATATTTAACTATAATTATATTTATGATATTGATAGTTACTACTTATTAACTTAGACTTTAGTATGAATAATTATTAATAATGTCCTATATTAAAAATTAAAATTCTAACATTTTATTTATGGTTAATGAATATCAAATAATTTCATTATACATAGATTATTTATGCTTGCTTGCCACATAGGTATTTAAAATAAAATACTTAGTTACTTTAATTAAGTGTAAATAATAGAGTATATATGAATGTATTATATATCTACATATACTATAATAAGATTTATGATACATTATTAATTAATAGCATGTATTATTTAACATTTTATATGGTCAATGATAGTAGATTAAATAAAAATTATATCATTAACTTATACAACTACTATATAAAATAATATATTATATATATCAATATTCTAAAATATGTATATACTAATTCGGCCGGTTTTGGTCTGGTTCGGTCCGTTCAGGTCCGTTTTTCAACAAACCAAAACTGATAAAAAACCAAACAAAAAATGGAACAAAAAAGATTCAAGACCAGAAAACGACAACACCATTTGTCTCATTCTCTGTTTCAAAACCAAAGAACGTCGATATACATGTTTGGTTCGCAACAAGAGAATGATAGTGTTAAAACCAATAGAAAGATTTGTTTTACTTTCTAAGACCCACGATGTCATTCCCTGTTTCACAACCAGAGAATGACGATGTGCGTATTTGGCTCTCAACAAGAGAATGACCATGTTGCAATCAATAGAAAGATCTGTTTTATTTCTTGAAACCCACGACATTGGAGAAAAAGGAAGTGAGGTTAGGAGGAAGAAGAAGAGAGTAGATGAGAGTCTCCGAGAAGAAGAAGATGATAAAGTAGAAGAAAGAGAATAGAAGAGCTCGGGAAGGCTTGGAGAATAAGAAGAAGATGAAGAGATGAGAGACAAAGGAAGGAGTCGAAGTGGAAGGAGAGCCAAGGAGGAAAGAGAATGAGGAGACAACAAAAACATGGGTGGATTTGATGAATTAGAATTTATATATATATAGGTCAAGTAGGCGGGGCATGTAGATATCCTACTCGCAACTTTTTTAAACTTTTCTACCCACTCGGGTCAGGTGGGACACACGGACGGCCCGTTGTCCAATTCTAATTTGTAAAAAGGATATTGTAAGAAAAGTGTATTATGGAAATGATGAATCAAATAAACGGACCAATCAGAGCAATCCTAAATTATGCAAATTAACCCAAAAAATGACATAATTATTAACCGAATTAATTCAAGTCCATATTGATTTCGACAATTGGGTCCAAACCCTATTAAATTCAACCTTAATCCTATTATTTTATGTTGTATCTATATTGTATTCCCGAGTTAAGTACAAAAAAAAAAGAAATCGATCTCACTTTATGAAGTAGTAAATATGAGTAAGCAGTAAGGATCAAATGGTGTGAATATTCAAAAAATAGCTTTCCCCACTTGATAAAAAGATGAACAAAATTATCTCATGTTTTCAAATATTATTATTAATTTATTATTTTACTTTTATGGAAAGTCCTGAGGCGAGGCGAGGCGAGGCGAGACTGAATTCAAAATGGAAGTTCAGCTTTTTGACAAAAAAAGGGTGGAATGAAGAAAGAAAAAGGAGCATAATCATAATCATTACCAGTACTTAACATAGAAAATGCTTTGTCTGTACTTATCAGACTTATATTGAGACCAACACATGAGACCAACACATTACACGTCTAATCCCTTCTTTTTAAGCATGTGCCTTCCACTATCCTAACATTAATCCATAAAATCTCTAAAATCTATCTCATTCATATATATATATATAAGAAATAATATTTACAATCGTAAATATATAAGTTTTGTATAATTATTTTAAAAAAAATAATAAATTTGAGACCCACGTAAAAAAAAATTTAATTTTTTAATAATAAATCTCATTCTTTTTCAAAATAATTACACAGTATTTATACACTTCATTAGTATATATAACGTTAATCTAAATATCAAACTTTGCACTCACATTTAAAAAGAGTGACATGTATCATGATAAGTCGTTTTATTTGATTTGACTACCTCATTCTTTTTTCAAGTCAAATTTGCCCCCATTTCGAGTATAGATAAATAGCTTGTTATTAGAAAATTAAATATCTAATGGAAACTAATGCTTAAAGTATTTCTATTCGCCTCTTTACAACATACCTAAAATGACATTATTTTTATTCCTTCATAAGGCTTTATTCACCACTCTTGAGTCTTGACGTTGGGTGCATGAAAGACAACTCAAATGTGTTGAATTTATTTTTACATTAACACAACATAATATATAATTGGTGGAACATGTGTTTAAAGTTTATCGTCATATAAAATACAGGTAATTAAGTAATTTAAAACTCAAGATTAGATTATAAGAATTTTGATTGAGTTTACGCTCAAGCCATATGTCTAGGTGTCTCTACTTTTTTAGGGTAAGGTGTAGAGAAGATACCTTAAGTTAATGTTGGAGTACCAAGCACTATGACGCTAAAGTACTCCATGCCACACCCCTAAAAAAAGCTGGAACGGCTTTCAACAAAAGAGAACCCGAGTTCTAAAAAAAATTTGGACTATTAGATAAAATCTGTTCTACAGTGTCACTTGGGCCTTTGATTCAAATAATTAAAGGCTAAAGTGGAGGCAGTATAGATCGATCAAGGTATGTGAAATAGTTTTAATTACATATATATATATATATATATATAATAAATAAACAATAAACTCATTGCTTCAAGTGTGAGTTTATATATATAATTTTATAATAAATTATAAATTATATATATAATTTATTATATATCTATAATATATATATAATAAATTCAAGGGCCAGTCAATCAAAAGCCATCTGCGAGTGGACCAAGAAGCAAATACATCGTACTGCTTTTGGTTTTCCTGCGTAGCGATCCGAATCTTCGTCTGGGGCAAGGCAGGGCTACCAGAAGGCTTCTGCGTGTGGACCATGGAGTACGTACGCTGGACTGCTTTTGGACTTCTTGTGCAGTAATCCGAAACGTTGTCTGGGGCAAGGCAAGGCGAGAGACGGTGGCATGCTCGTTCGTTGGTGCAGGAGCGGCAAGAGAAGATGCAATGGAAAGAAAAGAACAAGGTGGAGGGCGGCAGCAAAAGGAACATCTAGAAACCCTAACGGGTTGGGCCCCCACATGTGCTTAGCTGGGCCTTTTGGCTTAGGCTGGGCCCATTTGTTTTTACAGCCCATTGCCAGTTTTTTTTTGTTTTTTGTTTCCTGTTTTTGTGTTGTTGGTTTTGTTTTAGTTTTTAAAAAAATAAAAAGAAATAGGTTAGTGTCCCACTCCTCTTCGGAGGAAGGTGAGTGTTTGTTCTACTCTTCTTTTTGGGAAGGTAGATGGTTGTACTCTTCCTCTTTGGGAGGAGAAAGTGTGGTTGTACTTCTCCTCTTTGGGAGAATGGAGCGTGGGTGTACCTTTCTTCTTATGGAAGTAAGGTCGTTTAGTTCTGTTTTATAGAGCGATTTCTCTATTGACTGTTGTCGATAGAGAAGGTATAGAAGTTTAGACAATGTCCGTTACAAAGAAATTTGTTAACGGGGGAGCCCCTATTAGACGAGTAGTTTGGCTGATAATCGAGATTTTCCTATATTGATTAGTGACAGATGTAACTTCGGTTTCAGTGAATGAATTAAGTCTATTTAAAAAAAAAGTGTGAAATTCAATTGTCCTCGAACTTTTCAATTGAAAATAAAATACAAACCTTCTAAATTCATTAAATATAGAACTATTACTACTACGTCTACACGAACTTTTTACGAATAAAACCTTTCTAAATTTAAGACTTATCAACTCAGCATCTGAGTGAAAAACTTAGTTAATAAGTACACAACTCAAAAATTAAACTAAAAAATAGGACTATGTATCCGGATCTATATCCAAAATTTTAAAACTGCACGTATACCTACTCGAGTAAAATTGGTTAAAACCCAGACGGGTATCCGGTGTTAGAACATGATACTTGAGTTGTAACCAGTATCTGATTTTAACTTCACTTTTTTTTTTTAAAATTCTAGCTTTTGTATATGGAAAACAATGTCATTTTATATATATAAAAAACAATGTCCTTTTTTTTAAAAAAATGTGCGGTTACGGATAACTGGATTCAGGCAGATAACTGCCTAGATTCACCTAGATTTTAGGGTTTCAAATTTGACTGGAAAAAAATCCATTCCGGGTGCACACCTCTACTCAAAAGAAAGTTAACTCACATATATATTAGCATATAAAATTATTTGTATAGAATTTTTGTATAGACAAAATAATTCTTAAATGGGTAATTTTAATAGGTAGAGGACCAATAGAACCGTTTCCTTGAGGATTTTTTTTGTATAGAACCACCCAATTTTGCATTTCTTCTTTTGTAGGGGTGAAAAAAAAACCAGTGAACCAATAAACCGAACCGGTGGGTTTGGTCTGGTTCGGATTTGGTTCAGTCCGGTATCAGTTTCATTTTTTTTAAAACCAGTTCAAATTGGTCCGGTTTTAATTTTTCTTTTCTAGCACTGGATGGACCAGTTCATATATATTTTTTTAATTTTGTATATTGTATAAAATATTTTTTTTATGATTTTTATATTATATATAACATATATAATTATATAAAATAATTTTATATTATATGATAAATTACTAATTAATATAATATTAAATTTTAAAATCCTATATCATATAGTCTATTGTATCAATAGTTATTAATACTATATTACTATATTACTATATTATATATTATAATATATCACTATTGTCTATGATATAATTATGATATAGTACAATATATTATCACTATATTATTATATATTATAATATACTATATAATATACTAGAAAAACCGGATAGAACCAGTAAAACCCTGAAGTACCGGTTTAGGAATGTAATCAGTATAGTATCGATTTTTCAAATCTCAAAACCAGTATATACCAATTTAATTCTAAAATATATCTGAATCTGATTACACCCCTACTCTTTTGAACATGACTCTAACCATTCCTATATCCATTCCTATATAACAAGTTTTAACAAAAGTGGGAGACATGGGAAGATAAAGGTTAATTAAAGCACACCAAAAAATAGCATATTGATCATCTGATCTCATGTTGCACTACAAGAAAGAAAAATGATTATTTATAATGTATTATTTACAAGACTTTTTTATGACAAGAATTTACTCAATTTAGTAACAAATCGTCATTTTCATTGTAAATAACTATCCATTTATAAGGTTTTTCTTGCGATGGTGATATAATTATTAGAAAGGAAAAGGAATACATTGATTATCATGTAATGACGGTAACAATACAGAAAAAATTAAGAATTATGAACACCCAACTTTACTTTAAAAGTTTAATTAATTAAACAAAATAATGTAGGTCCAAAAAATTGTTTGTTTTACTCAGTTAGGTAGAAAGCTTTAATGTTTTAACTAACCATCATCATATTGATAAATTATGTGGTTTGATTCACATTGTAGGCAATAGTGATTATGGTCACACTACCCGCTACCTTCTCATGATTGTGTGGAGATAAAAGAAAGAAGAATATTGAGGCTATGATAGGCAAAAAGATGCATCCAATGATATTCATTAAAATTGTTATAGCAATTTGTTTGCATTTTATCTTAATGTCAAGGTAAAAGCCATATATACCTTTGTAAATATATAAGAAAAAAACAATAATCTCTATATAAGAATAAAATGAGACAACAAAAAGTTGGTAAATTATATGCTGATAGTATTGTATTATTTAGAGTACTGTTATTCTAAAGTCTCTAAACCACACACTGCTTACGTGATATAATTCTTTTTTTATGCATACGTGATATAATTTGATTTTTAAGATAAATTTTAAAATTTAAATCCTACAAATCAAATCTTACCACTTAAGGAAAAATTCTATTTGGAATCCGGTGTACTTTGTGCACCCATCATTTTGTTGACATGATAAGGCTTGATTTACTAGAGAATTTTATAATTAAAATCTCTAACAAATCAAGTCTAGCCATATCAATAAAATATAATATTGTGTGTTTTGCATACTGACTTCCATGTAAAAGATCTCCCATTTAAATGATGTGAATGTATGCTTTACACACCGACTTGAAAATATAAAAACTCCTATATTTATAATGTGAAAACATTTCCAGTACTAGTCATTTATATTAATTCATATAGATTTCATATTTTAAGGCATCCAGCTGTCCAAATTTCAAATATATAAACAACTAGCTTGTAGTTATAACTTTTTTTTTTGAAAATAAAAACATCGAAATATCAATATTTTTTTTTCTATAGTTGATAAATAAATGAATTTGTATATATATTTTGTTTCTTTTTAATCATATAAACAAAGAGGGCAAGTGAAGTTAATCATATAAACACACACACCTACACATACACATACCCATATATATAATATATATATATATATATATATATATGTATCTTCCTTCAACGTATTTAACATTCCATCTTGGCCTACCTTATCAATGACTCTTTCTTCTGTAATATTAGATAATGTCTGCTGCATTGATACCAAGCTGTTTTCATTGGTATCCGTTTGGGGATTTTGATTCATTTACAATATTTCTTTGTTATTGATACATCATATATAACATCGACATTACATTACTAGAAAAAACTTCTACGGGTTCCATTGGGGTGAAGTATAAATCCTTGCAAGTTTGGTATGCCAACACATCACTTGTTGTGGGATCTAGAAAATATTTTCAAAATAATTATATATTATATTTATTATTAATAATAGTTTGAGATTTATTTTGAAAAAAGACGAGTTATAAGGAAATGAATCTAATCTAGTGGCATTGGTGCCCTTGTTTGGTGGGCTGTCTCTGACGCACAAACACTAAGGCTATGTTTGGATACAAAACTATTCACAACTCATATCAATTTATTTAATATAATCATTACAATTTTCTTAAATTTCTATATAAAATATAATAAATATCAACATTGTTAAACCCAAAATAATAATAATATTAAAAAATAATATTATAATAATATTTTATTTAATTTTAAATTTTCATCTTAACTCATCTCATATCAACTCATTATCCAAACAACACCTTAATGTAAAAATAAATACAAAGGGAGTGCTTGTTAGGATTCAAACTCGTGCATACCCGTTCGACAGAGGTGCATGTGATTGTTGAACCAAGTCCAACCATTGTGTCATTTGACAACATACTCAATATATATACATATACGAAATCAATCAGAGTTTTGCTATATACAAACAAATTCGCGTACTAATCTGTGTATCAATACTGATTCTTTCATATTCAAAACGTAAATTAGCATTGTTTTCAATAAAATCTACTTTTTGACAAATCACATTAGATTGGTACACATATTAGTGCGCAGTTGTGCTTGCAACTAGATTTTTCCAATCAATTTTAGTCAAAATGAAAGTTATAACTTTTTGTCAGCATCTTTTGGTCATCTATAGAAAGACTCATTGGCCTGCAAATTTAAAATCTCAAAAGACAATATCGAGATTCTCTCTCCCAAGAGTATTTTATTTCTTCAAAACTTGTTATTAGGATTTGTTTAACTGCATAACCAGATTTTTAATCTCTTGGTAAATAGTAAAATCTGAAGATATTTGAGTCTAATTTTGTTTGTGCATAATGCAATTAGACAAATAGACTTGTATGGTTATGGCTTTCATTATATCTTGGAGGAGAATCTTTTTGTAATCTGTGTACCTACCATTATTGGTGGGGGCGAATAGTGTCTTAAAAAAAGTAACATTATAACACGCCTTGAAACAAACTCTTTTATCTCACTATTTTCTTCTTTTGTAGCCCCTTTGCTCTAACAATCTTAAAACAATATTTGATTGATAATGGCTCATAGCTTGATAGAGTTTGTTGGGGATTTTGTAAAACTCGAACACTTTGATGGGGCCAATTTTCAACATTGGCAAAAGAAGATGCACTTCCTCTTGGCTAGTCTCAAAGTGGTGTATGTTCTAACCACTCCTAGACCTATACAAATGAGGATGAGGCAATTACTCAAAGTCGAGCAATGATCAAATTGGAATAATTCACTCTACAAAATATAAAAATGAATGAAGCCATATCAATATCATCTATTATTGATAAACTCCCTCGATCATGAAAAAATTATAAAACAAACTTTGAAACATAGAAGGGAGGAATTGTCTCTAGAAGAGTTAGGCCAACATCTTTACATAGAAGAAGAAATTAGGCCTAGAGATAGTAATGAAGAGCGCGACTCTTGAATCTCCAATATACACATACAGAGGAAGGTAAGATCCACAAACCTGGACAACCTAATGAATCCGGATATGAAAACTGGAAGAGAAATAACACTACAAGAAAATGGGGCTTTTGTAGTGATTTTATTATTGCCATAAAATAAATCACCACAAATAGTATTTTATTGCAATGCTTTCATTATCGCTGCGTAGATTAATTGCAAATGTGGTTTGATGTCCCCTGTGAACAGTATTCATGCTTTTGCAGATAAACGTTTCCTCTTTTATGACGATTTTGCCACCACAACTGCTCCTCCAATTTCGCGGCACATCAATATCCGCAGTAATGATTTCTATTACGACGATTTTGTAATCGCAAATGTGGTTTGATGTCCCCTGTGAACAGTATTCATGCTTTTGCAGATAAACTTTTCCTCTTTTATGACAATTTTGCCACCACAACTGCTCCTCCAATTTCGCGACTCATCAATATCCTTGATAATGATTTCTATTACGGCGATTTTGTAAACCACTGCAACAACAAATTTCTCTTTTTCCTGATTTTATCAACATAACTATTAGAAAGTTATTATAATAATTTTGGGGAAAAAAGGTCACTTCTAAAGTGAGAATCAGAAGACTCTAAAAGTAAGTTGCTTCAATTATGACAAATATGGCCGATTACAAAAGTGATTTTCATTTTCTTAAAAGGAAACGATAGAACCCTGGTTCTAGAGATAATTTTAAGGCCATGATCTCAGAGACCAGCATTCTTGAAGGACATAACTTCTGGTGGATTGATTTAGGAGCAATAAAGCATGCTTGTAACGACAAGAGTCTATTCAAGAGTTATGAGCCAATGGAAGATGTCCATTTTCTTACATGGGGAACTCGCCTGCTACCGTAGTTAGAGGCAAAGGGACTATAAATATGAAGTTTACCTCTGAAAAAGTTATTACTCTCAAAGATGTGTATTATGTACCAAGTTAGAAAGAATCTTGTATATAGTAATTTTCTAAATAATTTTGGGTTTAAATTGGTTTTTGAATTATATAAATTTGTGTAGACCAAAAGAAGTAATTTCATGGGGAAGGGATATATGAGTGAAGGCATATTCAAACTCAATATTAATAATTAAGTTAATATGTTTACTTGTTGAATTTATATTATTTTCGGCACTATTTTTTAGAACACGTTAACGCTAGAAACCTAGATGATATGGTTAATTTAGATCTAATTTATGCATATGTGAAATATATGGTAGATAAATATAGAATATGAATGCATAAAAATAAAAAATAAATAAATAAATTAGTGACGTCCATATATGATTCTATATTGCATTTGCAATGGGAAAACTTAGTAGATACACATTTTAGAGCACGTTAATGCTAGAAACCTAGATGATACGGTTAATTTAGATCTAATTTATGCATATGTGAAATATATGGTAGATAAATATAGAATATGGATGCATAAAAATAAAAAATAAATAAATAAATTAGTGACGTCCATATATGATTCTATATTGCATTTGCAATGGGAAAACTTAGTAGATACACAAGTAACCCTAGTCATATTCATTGGATAACTGTATAAAGAATTTTTGAATATTTGAGAAATACCACGAGTTATGATATTAAGTACAGAATTTTTTTTCAATTGTAGAAGGACATAGATACCAGTTCAATAACTAAGTATAATGATCACAAATTAACTAATGGGTGGATATTGAGTGGAGGAGCAATCTCCTGGAGATTAGAGAAGCAAGCATGCATAAGTTACTCAACCATGATGAGTAAGTTTACAGCATTGGCTTTTTATAGCAAAGAGGCATAGTAGCTAAGAAATTTGTTGATATATATCTTGATTTGGCCAAAACCAATGCCACCAATATCTTTGCATTGTAACAAGTAGGTTACATTATCACAAGCCTATACCCATAGATATAATGGTAAGTTTAGGTATATTGGATTAAGACACAACTATGTAAGGCAATTACTCATAGAAGGAGTAGTTACAAGTGATTTTATGAGACATTGTTGAACTGACATATCCATTAACTAAAGAACTTGCAAGGAAATTGATGTGGAAGACATCAAAGGGGATAAATTTAAACAATAAAATCACCAATGATGGAAACACGACTCAACTCTCGAATATATCAAGACTCAAGTTCAATGAGCAAATTAAATTTTATGTTTGTGGTTTGCAAACACTGTGATATTAAAATTAATTTTCAAACTAATTTAGTATCCCAAAGTTTGAAGTGCTTTGTATAGTAATGAAAAGGAGAGGCTGAACAATAAGCTCTTAATAGAGTACTTATAACAGAGTTTTGTTAAAGTGTTTTAGTTACAGGACACTTTCGATAAATCTACCAATATAAGTGTCAAGGGTGGTGTCGATAAGTCTCCTAAGAAAATTAGGTTTTGTCTCTAGAGATATCATTACACCAGGATATAGACACAAGGCCAATCCATGTGTCAGCTTTTTGAACTACTTGAAGAGAAGGAGATCTATACGTGAGATATATCTACATAATCACATAGGATAGCTAGTTTAAAGGATGTCTATTATGTCATCCTGATTAACTTTAACGTATTTTCATTATATGTAAGTTCATTTATGAATTCTCACTTCAAGTCCTAAAGACACATTTATTTATGTATAAATTTCCTTATTCTAAACAAGATTTATTTTGAAAATGATGGGCGTGAGGTGGCCCACCACACATGCTTGTGTATGTGGCCTAGCGGCCAAAGGTCGAACAAATACGATATAAAAATAAATAATAAAGGGTGTGCTTGGTGGGATTCAAATCAATGCCTACCTATTTGGTAGAGGCACACGGTTGAACTAAGTCCAACTATTGTATCATTTGACAACAAATGCAATACATATATGTATACAAAATCGATTTTAGTCAAAGCGAAAAGTTATTTGATATCTTTTGGTCATTATAAATAGATCCATTGGCCCGCAAATCTATAATCTCATAAGCCAATTTCAAAATTCTCTCTCCTAAAAGTATTCAATTTCTTCAAAACTTGTTATTAGTATCTATTTAACTGTAGAAATATAATTCTGATCTCTTGTAGAATGGTAAAATCTAAGAGTATTCAGGCCTAATTTCATTTGTGCTAATGTAGTTAGACAAAAATAATTTTATGAATTTCGTTGTATCTTGGAGGCAAATCCGCTTGTAACCTGTGTGCATACCGTTACTACTAGAGGCAAATATTGTTTTAAGAAAAGCAACATCGTAATGTGCTTTGAAACAAACTTTTCTCTCTCACTGTTTCCTTCTTTTGCAACCCTCTTTGCGCCCAACAATCAATTCTAATTAGAAAAAAACTAAAATACCAATACTTTTTCATCATTATGAGACCTAACTCAATGATATATTAGATGCATCAAGAAATAGACTTGTAAAAGGATTTCTTTTCTCTACTTTCTCATGTCTATCTCAAGCACTATATATGATGTATATGTTTTGTTTATGTAATTTTTCCAGCGATGTCTACACTTTTCTCGTTATACTTTGATTACGATTTTTAGGCTTTTTAATGAATCTCTTACTACTTATAAAAATTCTCTCCCTTTCTTCTTATGAATTTGACTTTGATTGTGCATAATGAAGATCTTCACTCTAAACAATTGGTATGGACCTTAGAAGATTTGGGACTTATTTTACTAGTTGATTAGAAAAAAATAGAATAAGGAATGGCTTTTCAAGGGATGAAGATGAAAATATATTAAAAGAAAAAATTGGTCGACAAATTTACTCATCTTACATAGGGCTTTAATTTATATAGATAAAACCTTTTATAATAGACTCTAAGGTAAGACTTGCTTCTTGGGAAAATTATTTTTCTTTTCAGCCACATTATATCTCCTAAATAAACAAAAAATTAACTAGAATAATGCATAATTACTTTTCCCATTTCTGTGAGCTTAATTGGATGAAACATGCTACCAAGAATATCCTATTAAAAACATGATTTGTGTTCTAATCATACCCCTTGTGAAAGACTCTTAAACCGTATATACTTGTGAGTGGAAACACTATGTTGCCAAATTATTATAGGAAATTCAACCGCTTTATAACTATTTAGGGGTGATGGGGCTTGGGATTTCTCCTGTCCGACTTGTGATTTATGTGTCTAAATATATATATATATAAATTAGATTTATAATGAAATGACGTTGTTTTGAATTGTTGGGTATTGTGGAGTCTGGTCCACTTCGCTCGAGCGGCAAAAGGCCGCCACTCGAGCGAAGCCAGACAGATTCGAACGTTCGAAGGTTGCTCGACAGTGATCTCGAGCGGTTGCGGGAAAGGAAGTTCGCTCGAGCGGAGGCATTAGCCGCTCGAGCGAAATCAGGCATAGTTGAACGCTTGATGTCCGCTCGATAGTGAGCTCGAGCCGTTGTGTAATGGAGTTCGCTCGACACGCCGCTCGAGCGAACATCGTATAATTTCAGATCTAGGGCTTTTTTCGCCGTTTCACTATAAATAAGTGTTTTCTACACTTATGGCCGTACTGTACAACATTGTTGGTGAACAGTATTTCGCCCCTCCATTGTAGTGTGATTCCTCAAGCAATAAAATCCTCTGCAGCTCCCGTGGACGTAGGAAATTTGCCGAACCACGTATATCTGTGTGTCGTGTGTGATTTTTCTCGTTCATATTCATATTTTTCACTTTATTGTCATCGTTTTTCACAACAATTGGTACCAAGAGCCAAGGTTCGGGTCTGAGGGAAAACGATGGCTGGAGATGAAGTGAAGGTATCGGGGATCGAGAAGTTTGATGGCACGGATTTTGGTTACTGAAGGATGCAAATAGAGGACTACCTCTATGGGAAGAAACTCCATCTTCCATTATTGGGAAAGCGACCGGAAAAGATGAAAGAGGCTGATTGGAATTTGTTGGATCAACAGGTTCTGGGGGTTATTCGATTAACCCTGTCGAGATCCGTTGCACACAACGTCATCAAGGAAAAGACGATTGCGGATCTCATTATGGCTTTGTCAGGTATGTATGAAAAGCCGTCAGCGAATAACAAGGTACACTTGATGAAAAAGTTATTCAATTTAAAGATGGCGGATGGTATGTCTGTTGCACAACATTTGAATGATTTTAATACTATCACAAATCAATTGTCGTCTGTTAAAATTGAATTTGATGATGAGATACGTGCACTGATATTGTTGGCTTCATTGCCAAATAGCTGGGAAGCCATGAGAATGGCTGTTTGTAATTCTGCCGGTAAATCTAAGCTAAAATATGATGATATTCGTGATTTGATTTTGGCTGAGGAGGTGCGCAGAAAAGATTCTGGTGAGACCTCGGGTTTGAGTTCAGCACTAAATGTTGATTCTCAAGGGAGATCAGAAGACAGGAACTCAAACAGAGGAAGATCAAAATCAAAGCACAGAGGCAAGAGCAAGTCAAGGCCTGGTCAACAAGCAACTTGCTGGAATTTTGGCAAAGCTGGCCACATAAAGAAAAACTGCAAAGATCCTAAGAAGACCGAGAATGATAGTGCTAATATTGTAACTGAAGAAGTACATGATGCACTATTGCTTGCAGTTCATAGTCCAGATGATGACTGGATACTGGATTCAGGGGCTTCCTTCCATACATCTTCCCACCGGGAGTTAATGCGGAATTATGTTGCAGGTGACTTTGGGAAGGTGTATCTGGCTGATGGAGAGGCTTTGAACGTGGTGGAGATGGGAGACATTGACATTGCACTCCCTAACAAGAACAAATGGACCTTGCAAAAGGTCAGACATATTCCTGAGTTGAAGAAAAACCTCATTTCTGTTGGGCAGCTCGATGAGTGTGGTCATTCAGTAGTGTTCTCAGATAGCACTTGGAAGGTCACAAAATGGGCATTGGTACTGGCTCGGGGTAAGAAAACTGGTACACTATATATGACTACCGGTTTAATTAACACTATTGCTACTACCGTTGCAGAGAGTACAGCAGATTTGTGGCATTGTAGGCTTGGCCATATGAGTCAGAAGGGTATGAAAGAACTTCTGTCTAGAGGCAAGCTACCAGAATTGAAGTCAGTTGATCTCAGTATGTGTGAGAGTTGTATTATGGGGAAACAGAAGAAGGTCAGTTTCTTGAAAAGTGACAAAACGCCAAAGATAGGAAAACTGGATCTTGTAAGATGTGTGGGGACCTTCCCCAGTGGCATCTCTTGGAGGTTCTCGTTACTATGTCACGTTCATTGATGACCATAGTAGGAAGGTATGGGTTTATTTCTTGAAGCATAAATCTGATGTATTTAATGTATTCAAGACTTGGAAGGCCATGGTTGAAACAGAGACAGACTTAAAACTGAAATGTTTGAGGTCTGACAATGGTGGTGAGTACATTGATGGTGGGTTCAAGGAGTATTGTGCATCAGGGTATCAGAATGGAGAAGACCGTTCCTGGGACACCACAACAAAATGAAGTTGCGGAGCGTATGAACAGGACCATTAATGAGCGTGCTAGAAGCATGAGATTGCACACCGGACTACCACCAACTTTCTGGGCAGATCCGGTCAGCACTGCCGTCTACTTGATCAACAGGGGGCCATCCGTCCCATTAGATTGTGAATTGCCTGAAGAGGTTTGGAACGGGAAAGAGGTTAAATTTTCTCACCTTAAAACTTTTGGTTGTCTTTCTTATGTTCTTATTAATCCTGATGCTCGTAGTAAATTTGAGGCTAAGTCAAAGAAATGCTATTTCATTGGCTATGAAGACGAGGCATTTGGCTATCGTTTCTGGAATGATCAGGGTTGGAAGATCATAAGAAGCAGGAATGTGATTTTCAATGAGAAGATTGTGTACAAGGGCAAGTCTAGTACAGCTTCCGAAGTAGCTCCTCAGGAGTCCAAGTTCGTAAGATTTGATGACCTACCAGAAGTCACAGTGCAGTGTAGAGATGTGAGTGACGAGGAGAGTGGGTCCAGTGCACCAATTCCTATTATTCCACAGTCAGTTTTAGAGCCGTCCACTTCTACAGCTACAGTTCACAAGTCAGTTAGGACTAGACGTCCTCCACAGCGTTTCTCACCAACCTTGAACTACATTTTGTTGACAGATGGTGGAGAACCGCAGAGTTATGAAGAAACCTTGTAAGATGAAAATTCTAGCAAGTGGGAGCTGGCCATGAAAGATGAGATAGATTTCCTGCCAGGGAATCAGACATGGGAGTTGACAAAACTTCCATCAGGGAAGAAGGCATTACACAACAAGTGGGTGTACCGGGTGAAAACTGAGCATGATGGCAGTAAGAGGTACAAGGCTAAACTTGTTGTAAAAGGCTTTCAGCAGAAGCAGGGTATTGATTATTCTGAGATCTTTTCTCCTGTGGTGAAGATCACAACCATCAGGATGGTACTGTCTATGGTTGCTACCAAAGATTTATTTCTTAAGCAGTTAGATGTGAAGACAACCTTTTTTCATAGAGACCTTGAAGAAGACATCTACATGCACCAGCCTGAGGGGTTTGTAGTACAAGGAAAGTAAGATTTAGTTTGCAGACTGAAGAAGAGCTTGTATGGCCTGAAGCAAGCTCATAGACAGTGGTACAATAAATTTGATAATTTCATGCACAGTGTAGGGTACATCAGATGTCAGGCAGATCATTGTTGCTATGTCAGGCATTTTGACAATTCTTATATTATTCTACTGTTGTATGTGGATGACATGCTTATTGCAGGGGCTAGTATTGATGAGATCAATAATCTGAAGAAGCAGATGTCAGAGCACTTTGCAATGAAGGATTTGGGAGCTGCAAAGCAAATCCTTGGCATGAGGATTGTCAGAGATAGAGTCAGAGGCACGTTGAGACTCTCACAGGCTGAGTATGTGAAAAAGGTACTCAGCAGGTTCAATATGGACAAGGCCAAACTAGTTGGCACACCTTTGGGCAGTCACTTTAGACTCAGCAAGAATCAGTCACCCGAGTCAGAGGAGGAACAAGACTACATGAGTAAGGTTCCTTACGTCTCAGCTATTGGTTCACTTATGTATGTTATGGTTTGCACAAGACCAGATATTGCCCATGTAGTGGGAGTTGTGAGTAGATACATGAGTAACCCAGGAAAAGAACATTGGGAAGCAGTGAAGTGGATTTTGAGGTACCTAAAAGGCTCCTCAGAAACCTGCTTGTGTTTCTCAAGAGAGACTTTAGAGGTGCAGGGCTATGTTGATGCTGATTTAGCTGGAGACATTAACCGTAGGAAGAGTACCACGAGATTTGTTTATACTCTTGGTGGTACTGCTGTGTCATGGGGTTCTAATCTACAGAAGACAGTTTCTTTGTCTACTACAGAAGCTGAATATATTGCAGTGTCAGAGGCTGCAAAGGAGATGATATGGCTACAAGGCTTCTTGGAAGAATTGGGTAAGAAGAATCAAAAGGGTACTCTCTATAGTGATAGTCAGAGCGCCATATTCCTTGCCAAGAATCCAGCATTTCATTCCAAGACCAAGCACATTCAGATCAGGTATCACTTCATACGGTCATTGTTAGATGACGGACAATTGTTACTTGAGAAAATTTGTGGAAGCAAGAACCCTGCTGATATGTTGACTAAGGGTATTACACTTGAGAAACTGAAGTTGTGCGCAACTTCAGTTGGTCTTCTAGCATGAAGACAGGGGCAGTGAGTTGCAAAGGTGGAGGATATCACGTTTGAGGAAGAGGACGATGTAGCGAGTGTACCAGTCTCCAAGTGGGAGAATTGTTGGGTATTGTGGAGTCTGGTCCACTTCGCTCGAGTGAAGGTTGCAGCGAGTGTACCAGCCGCCGCTCGAGCGAAGTCAGGCAGATTCGAACGCTCGAAGGTTGCTCGACAGTGAGCTCGAGCGGTTGCGAGAAAGGAAGTTCGCTCGAGCGGAGGCATTAGCCGCTCGAGCGAAATCAGGCAGAGTTGAATGCTTGATGTCCGCTCGACAGTGAGCTCGAGCCGTTGTGGAAGGGAGTTCGCTCGACGCGCACTAGGCACACCGCTCGAGCGAACATCGTATAATTTCAGATCTAGGGCTTTTTCCTCCGTTTCACTATAAATAAGTGTTTTCTACACTTATGGTCGTACTGTACAACACTGTTGGTGAACAGTATTTCACCCTTCCATTGTAGTGTGATTCCTCAAGCAATAAAATCATCTGCAGCTTCCGTGGACGTATGCAATTTGCCGAACCACATATATCTGTGTGTCGTGTGTAATTTTTCTCGTTCATATTCATATTTTTCACTTTATTATCATCTTTTTTCACAACATGAATATCCCCAAAATGGAGTATGTTAAAAACTAGGTTAATGAAACCCTTCCCTCTCTACTGGGTCTCGATTACTCACTACCTTTCAGCGCTCTCTCAATCTCTCACAGCCCTCTGGTCACTCTACTCTCTCTCTCTCCCTCTCTCTCATTTGTCGTTACCGTCACTGAGGCTCAAAACCCCTTCTTTCCATCTCTGCAAGTAGCTCTTGAAACCCTTTTTCCTTTTTTTTTTATTCATTTATTTTTTGCAATGGACTATAGAGGATGAGATTGTTCCATTGGATTTCGAGGATGAGATTTTATTTTGGATGCTATGGAAGATGGGATTGATTGATATTTGTGCTTGTTTAAATTGATTGAGATTGATTAGGGATTAGTTTCGGATTGAAACCCTAAACTAATGGGTCGGATTGAACTCTTAAATTAATTCTTACTTTGTATGATGAGTTTAAATAGAAAACCCTAATTTATGTTAAGATTTTTTATTGAAACCCTAAATTAGGTTAGGGGCTCATTATGAAAAAGCTAACCCAATTTATTTTGGGGTTTAATTTTGAAATCCTAAAACAACAAATTGAAACCCCAAAACAATTTAATTGTTGTGTGATTTTTATATCTTGTCAGGTATATGTCAGTTTGTGACTACATAAATAGTAGGTCAAGTCCGAATGCCAGCACTAGTGCTAGCTCCCCTACCCCTACAGCTACCCCAATCCCTACACTCATGGGCCCACCAAAGAAAAATCCGTTTCCATCGTGTAGGAACACTTTACTAAATTAAAGGGTGGTAATCTTAATGATCTACAAGCAAAGTGGAATTATTGTGATAAGGTTTATGGATGTCACTAAAAATGATATAGTATATCCCAGTTGAAAAGCCATTTAGAAGAACAGTGCAAGAAGAGTTCAATAAAGCGTTCTTTAGTTAAAATGAGTTAGTCTAGATTGGAGATTGAACTTAAGATGGTGGTGGATGGGAGTAGTGATGGAAGTACATTGAAGTAGTTTACCAAGTATGGTCTGGAAAGGTGTAAGAGTAATTTAGCTCGTATGGTTGTAATAGATGAGCTACCATGTTGGTTTGTAGAGGGTAAAGGGTTCCAAATCTTTGCTAAGTAAATGGAATCTAGGTTTAACATTCATTTTCTCCACATGGTAGTGAAAGATGTTCTTAAATTATACGTGTACAGAAAGATTTATTAAGAAACCAATTGAAAGGTCAAAGAGTTTGTCTCGCCCCTAGTATATGAACATCTTTACCAAATTAGAGGGTGGTGACCCCATGACTCACAAGCAAAGTGTAATTATTGTAGTAAGGTTTATGGATGTTACTATAAATGATATGGTACATTCCAGTTGAAAAAGCTATTTAAAATAACAATAAGACATTCTTTAGTTTAAAAGAATGTCTTATTGAAGGGTCAAGAAGTTTGTACCACTGGTATATGGATATCAATCTAAAACTTGAAATAAATGTCTTTGACTACCAATTTTGTAGATAGTGATTGGCAATTACAATCTCAAGTTTTGTTTAATATCCAGTCACAAAAGTGAAACCATTGGGTAGGCAATGGAATCTGTACTAAAGGAGTAGGGTTTGACGTGGATTTTGTTAATAACAGTTGATAAAACCTTGTCTAACTATATTGCACTTGAGTATCTTAAGAACAAGGTTAGAGAGGACAATTTGTCAATATTTGGGAGTGAGTTTTTTACATGCTTGATGTTGTGCAAATATCCTCAATCTTATTATGACCGACAATTTGAGAGATGTTCATGAGTTGATTGCAAGAGTAAGAAGTGCGGTGAGGTTTGTGAGATTTTCTCCAGCTAGGCTTGAGAAGTTCAATGTGCTTATTCGTTCTGTAGGCATAAAGTGCAAGAAGATTTTGTGTCTTGATTTTCTTATAAGATAAAACTCAACCTTCTTGATGTTGGAAATGGCTGAGCAATATAGAAAGGGCTTTGATGCAATGAGTGAGGAAGACATACAATATGTCTGCCACTTTGAGGAGGGCAACAGATGTCGGGGTGGCCCATCAATTATGATTGGGATATTATGCAGACTTTTGTAGAATTTCTTAGACCTTTCTATGAGGTGACATGCACCATTTTTGGATCTTTGTATGTAACATCCAATGAATATTATCTGCCAATTGGATGAAATGTACGAGAGTATTGATCCTGCTTTATGGATTATGGTAGTGAGCATGAGGCTCAAGTATGAGAAGTAATGGAGAGATTTAAGTATGATTAACATTCTTCTATATGTGGATATTGTTTTTCACCCGTGGTACAAAATTGATAGCATGATGTTTGGCTTCACTAACGGGAAGGGATGGGTAGATCAACTTGTGGCAAAGGTTAATGACACCCTCAGTAGGTTGTATGATGAGTTTGCCACACTCAAGAGTGTTTATATAACAGTCTCACTATCTATCACATTGCCTCCTCCAAAAGTCAACATGCCAACAAAGCGTAGGTGGGGTGAGGGGTTTGGCAATACCCTCAAGTTTCGGAAGAACTCAAATGGCCAATTGGACTTGGATAGATACTTGTTGGCTGACATACAACCATATACAACGCAACTTGATATCTTAGCTTGGTGGAAGATCAAGCCGTTAAGTATCATGACTAAATGTTACTTCTCCAAAATAATACATATGACTACTAATAGAGATAGGCCTTTGTTACCATCAATCAAGCAAGATTAGTCCTTCATTGGATACCTCTCGTGAGGCTATCTTTGGATCAAAGATTTTAGTCCCAATAAACGAAGCCATAGGTGGGTTAAACATCTATGATAAGACTACTAATGAGAGAAAATGCACATAAAAATGTAATGAACGGTTTCATATAAAAGATTTGTGAATACATATATATTTGTATGGTGAGGAATTACCTTCTACATGCATTTATAGTTAGGACAAATAATCACCCTTCGAGTAAAACACAAATACATAAACATTGCCAGAAATCACCCTTTATGGAATTTCCCTTTGTGCAAATCTCAAATACACACACACATACACACATATCACCAAGGTGAGGAATCAACATCTTCTCAAGCATGCAAAATTCATCAAATTTCATCATATAAAATCTCATCTCATAACAGCTCATCACAAAGAAAACCAAACTAATTAGGGAAATCACTTCACTGTTAGATTTGGGGAATCACCCACACGACCAACATGCAAACTGATTCATTTGTTTCAAATCATCCAACACACATTGAAGTATACATGTTGCATCAAGTATACATTCTACCCAGCCAACCATCTTGAAGACACTACACATGATACGCTTGGGAAATCTCTCAACCCATCTATCAAGTGAGATTGATACAAAGATATTCCACTCTGATTATCTCGAGGACCGTTACTACTTCGCATAAAACTTGTGACAATCTTAAATGCTCAATATTTTTGAACATTTATTAATAGCTAGACAAATTACCCACAATAGCATGATTCTAAGAATTTTCACAAGAATAGGTAGACAAATTACCCACAATAGCATGATTCTCATAATATTTTTCAATGTCCACCTTTGATTGAATCTTTAAAATTTGGTGACACTTATTTTTCTATCACTTTAAGCTCTAAAGCAAATTTGGAAGGGCTAGGAGGGCCTTTACTCCAAATGGGTTTGACTATAAGGCTCATATATACTTTTGAGTTGGTTTATGTTGGATTGGCATGGACTAATTAGGAAATTGAATCTCACATCAGACATTTGAATTGAGTAATAAAAGTCCTAATTCACTAAATTCATCTTGTTACTCAAAGTTCAAATTAGAGAAAAACAAATTCTACTAAATTTTATCGAATAAAACTCGTGACAATGTGTCGTAGAAATGGCCAAGGGACTTCTCAATCCGTCCATGATGATTGACACATGGTAAGACTCACGCACCCGAAAATCCACAAAACTGTCAATCCAAACCATTCAAACTCATAATTTCAAAATTACAGTGTAAAGATAATCCATAAACATAGTGAGGATATATGTTATTTTCATGAAAGAAAATGGAAAAGTTACAGAATATGCAAGTCTAAATCTCACAACATATCCACAATATTGACCCCACATTCACAATACTATCTTAGAAGCTAACATACCTCACAGTATTTAAAATATTACAACGACACTGATTTTGCTTTCCATGAAACCACTTGCTTTCTTTGAAACCTCTTACTCCAAAGGAATTCGAACACTTACCATCTCGAAATTTAGATTTTGACTTTTACCTTAAGCTATTGTATAGGGTGGGATCTTTAAATGCCCTTTTAACTACTGATGTTCTTGAATAGGAGCCCTTTATTCTCAATCATTCCTCTGAGTTTTGATGATATAGCCTGTAGAGTCGTAACTTTTCCTCCACATACTTACTCCATATGTGACCTTTCAGGTGGAGTTTGGGCATTTGTGTAGGACATTACTGCCTTTTGAGCATTTTCTTGCTATCTTATAAAGCCCTTATGTTCGTATGGATCTTGTCTTAGATCGTTCTCACCTTAAGTTCGTATATTACCCTTCATCCAACCTTTCTTGCCTTCATAAGGTTGGTACCTTTTCTAGAACTAGTAGCCTCTTTAGGTGCTTATTCTCGCTTGGGTGCTTGCTCGCTCGACATAGAGCAAAAACTTCTTTTACATCATGTGTCGAGATGTGTCTGCCAGGGTTTCTACTTAGTGCCACTTTTCATTTATTTGGATTAGCTGCACTTTGCAAGCCACTGCTAACTCATCTTCCATCCTTTCAAGGAAATGCTCTCTTCTTTGTCTTCCACTTGCCCTCGGAAGGCAGTCTGCCCTTTCGCGTTGGCGAGATTCTCACATTTAAGATCGATGGGTGCATGTTATATCTATTTTAGAGTTTATTGTCTCTTAGCATTGTGGAGGCTTTGATTTGCACTCAAAATTATATAAAATGAAAGCCAATTCATGTTTTGAAAGTGGTAGACTTTGCGAAGAGCTACGGGGAGGATGATGTTGATTAGCCTGGAAGTTGTAATTGTTCTTAATTCATTATTTTACTTTTGCTTATAATAGATTATGTTATATTTATTTGACAAACTTAATTTCAAATTCGATTGTTGCAGGGACAACTTTGGAAAAAGAAGCTTTATCTCAATTTACATTAGTCGCAATTTGATTTTAATACACCACCATTAGTTTGTTAACTTTGTTAGTTAGTTTGTTTACATATGCACATAATATTATTAATTCATATTCTCACAAAATTTTTTTTTTTGCAGGTTTTATGATGTCACTTGCCACTTGGAGTAACTATCTCATCTTGTTACAAGCTTAAGTTCATGTTGCTACTTTTGTTTACTTTAAAAAAAAAAATGTATTTCAATTCTTAAAACATTGTTATTCATTCAATTTTTTTGACAATTTGTAATATTTTTTTATTAATTTATAATAGTTTTATATTAACGTATAATGATCTGTAGTACTTATAATAACGTAAAATTATTAGTTAAAACTTAGTAACTTTATTAGAGAACATTTGATTTTATGTTTTATGCATTTAATTTTAATTATATATTTTATCTATTTAATTTTATAATTTTTATTCAAATAAGGTTTTAGTAAGAATTAAGCTAAAAAATGGTCAAAGTCTAGTAGTACGAGCACAGTAATCTGGTGTCGATCGAGATGAGAGTGGTGATATGCCTGATTATTTGAAACAATTTTGTGATTTTTGTTAATGTATAAATAGTTTATTGGCCTATTCTAATGACAAAATTTAATACAATTAAGTTATAATTAATTTGGTTTGAGTATAGTTATAATTAATTAATTTGGTTTGGGTATATTAGAATAAAAAGTGAGGTTATAATGGTTTCATTAGACTCCCGTGCAACACACAATTGATTGAAGCACATATATGAGTTCACTCAACATTCATTCAAGATCCACTTGAGTGAAACTAGCACACCCTATTTAGTCAAGATGTGTTTAATCGGCACTTGAGCTAAACTTAATGAAATTGTCTGCTAGACACGTAGGAAATTGTTGTCAATTAAGCAAAATAGTTGGAACAATGTGATGGCAATATAGAGCAAAAGCCCTTTAAATGTAACATTGCCTGATTTTGATACATTGAGTAAGGCAGTAACAAATAGAGATAATGGAGATTTTGTAGATCAACTCCATAATTTCAAGTGAGAGAGAAGCAACAATGACCACCACCCATATTTGTAGCCTATGTTGTTTGGATCACTGATGAGTTCATCAATGAGCTAGAATTCCAATGGAGTAGACAAGTTCACTTGTTGGCAAATGCTATAGAAGGGGCTAAGTCATTTGAAATATACCTCATATTAGATTAATTATTCTTCTCTCTCAAACCATTTGTCTAGCCCAAATTGCCAATACTAATGCTCTAAGGTCTTCACACTTTTTAACTAAACAGTCAAATTCACTTTTATTCATCTTCAGCATGCTTATTAGGCACTTTTTTTTTTTTTGGTACCAAGTGCTTAAGAACAATGTCCTGACTAATTCTGAGGGTATACAGACTCTCGAGTCTCAATAATAAGTTTCTTATAAGTGCATATCGGGTAATTCAAAAAAAAAAAATCCTCTAGTCTTATGGCATATAGAGATTGTTTATGATTCGAGCCTTGGACCTGAAGGGAGCATAACACCAAAACCAAGACTTTTATCACTCGAGCCACCCCCTAAGAGTTATGCTTGTTAGGCACACAAAATCTAATTGTCACCTTATTGGTTTCGCCTCATAAGTTTTAAAAGTATTACAACTATTGAGCCCTAAAACAGCCAATTACTTTTTTGTAGGACCCTCGATATGATAAATATTTGCATAAAAAGACAAAAGATAGCGTGAGAGAAAAATGTTCAAGATTCCCTATAATTGTTTGACTCAAGTACCTTCTACCTTCCCTGTAATATGGAAAGAGATAAACATGTTGTGGACTCTACTTTATTAAATATGACTTGTGGTCAATGTGGACTCCCACATTAAATGCAATGGAGCCCACATGCTATGTTTATTTCTCTCTGAATTATTGAATGTGTTTAAAGTAGAAGAAAAAAGTATGGAATCTCAATCCAAAGAGAGTGAGACCGAGAGGGAGGATGGTAGAAAATCTTTTTTGGCATTAAATGCAGCAATAATTATTATAGAGTCAACTTCATATAGCTTCCTCTTACATAAAACCCTCAAATTCTAATAAAAGAATTTTTCCCTTCATAATAATAGTTTCTCAATACTCATTCTTACTGGAGAACTTTAATGTACATGTATATAAAACCCTCAAATATGCATTGGATGGTGTGGTGTAGGACCAAAAACAATGCTATTACCAAAGGTACCAAGTCATTGGCTAATGTTTGATTGCTGCATACTTTAAGACAGTAACATGCCACCTTACGTAGCATAAATGTAATTGTATGTTAATGTATTGTGCATCAAGTATGTTGGGTTGCGACATATGAAAGAAACAAATGTGATCGTTTAACTCATTAATTGTTGCAATAATTATTTTTTTCATACTTTGATGAGACAACAACATTATTAAGCATACACAAATGTAGTCATACGCCATTAATCATGTATTGATGACCCATGGCTGCGTTTCACCCTTAGAAAACACAATCTAGTAGTTTGTTGCACATTTTAGGTTTCATTTTTTTAACAATTTTGATCACAATCATCCTTAAGCTATTATATGAAAGAATGGAGTGCATGGAATGCCCCATCCAAAATCTAATTATTGAGAAAAGAGTTTTAAAATAAAATTGACGATAGACTAAAGGTTTGGGTCCCATGATGTTTGTTAAGGAGGGGATAACCAAAAGAAGTGGTTTGTTGTGGTCAACTAATGGATTAAATTGTTACAGATAGAGAGCACTAGGTAAAAAATACACATGATTGTATTGGTATATTCGTTGAATATTTTCACTTCCACTACCTCAACTTCTCAAATTATGAAAAACAATAAAAAATCATGATAGCTATGATATATTGGAACGATGATATCTTTGACATCCAAGGAGCACAAAGCTTTTATTTACATGAGGGGGAGACAAAACTGCTAGTAGAGAGGGGATGGAAATAGACACACTTTTAATATTTGAGTTCAAGAAAGTTGCCAAGTAGTCATTGAAGTCACAGTTGCAATTCTTTGAGAATCCTTGTATTTTTCCTTAATTACATCTCTATATTGAGAAATTTTGTCATCATTCAAATTTTATCAATCTCAATCAAACTGATTGATCTATCATACTTTAAGTGCATTTTTATTGAAGTGGTTGATATATAAAACTAATTAAAAGGAGATAACTCTGACTAAAGGTGCAAAATCTAGAGTAACATTACTCTTTTATTTTGAAAAATAAACCCTGCAAGGATTACACCAATAGTTATATTAATTACAAGCCTACTATATAACGCCATTTATTGTAGGGTCAAATACATTCATAAAAAAAAGTTAAGCTACCAACACTTTCTATGTAAGTTGATGTGGTAGGCTTTTAAGGAGCAACATAATTGTTATACTAATAAAGAGGTTTGTATATGGCATTACTCTTTCATTAATAAGTCTCATATTCTATATATCAAAACGATGGTAGGGATATATAATGCTAAAAAACACTGCATGCATATCTTCTTCTACAGTACTGTTTTGTGAACAACGGGAAAAAAGATTTCACGAAGTCTAAGGATTTAAACAAAAAGGAAAGTGCTATACCATGCTCCGTAGACACTAGGGGTGACAATTCGTGTTTGTGGGTCCTGTTCATGTCATGTCAGACATTCGACTATATAGATCAACTCGAATACAACTTGTTTAGTTAAGCAGGTCAGACTTTCAAATCCTAAAATGACCCATTTAAATAACAGGTGATACGAGAATATTTGCATAATCCGTTTAATAATTAACTAGAAATAGATCAACACGACACTACCCATTTCAACCTATTTTATGTAAATGGGTTAAATTGACCTATAATTATCATTTGACTTGATTAATATAATTTTACATGAAAGTTAAAATCATAAATTACTAGCTATAATATCTAAAAATAATAATAATAAGACCACCTACTAAAAAAAATCTAATTTAATGTGACATTTAGGGCAAATTGAGAATTGTGTGAAAGTTCTTGGAGGCAAAGTGAAATTTTTTTGGGTGATATTTTTGTCTTTGCAGGTGAAGAAGTTGCACGTGAGCAGCACGTGCTCAATTTCCGTCTGAATTAACGCTGATGGTAGGCAGAGGGGAGGATTGAGAAGTTTTGAAAGTAAGCAAGTCTGCTTTGATACAATCATTAGTTTTGGGTGCACATTGTGAATTGAGTGAAAGTTCGAAAGGCAAAGTGTAATTAACCCTTATTTAAAAGACGCCGAAGCCTACACTTCGACAAAAATATTCCCCTAATATTCCAAACCAAAAAATTTATAACCGTTAATAAAATTTATTCGAGCACGTCCCCCTATTAAGGACAAAAATAGGCTTTTTCTTTTTAACCCCTCGAAGCTTTTTCAAAGGGATATTCAATTCCATATCCGATTCATAACATTTTCGAGCCAACTCCACACCACCCTATCTTGTCTCATCGTCTGAAAAAGAATGTTCCAAAAAATTATTTACATCAATAACCCCTCCTATGTCATATTCCCCCTTATCTGCCAAATGGAACAACTCAAACTCGATAACTTCATTAATGGCTTTAAGAGAACTTCGGGGGGACAATAAACCATCACACGGAACCTCTTGATCTTCTTTATCTGAACCTAGTTCAGATTGTTCAAACCAACTTCCCCTAGCTTTATCATTAACTTGCACTGACCCTATCTTATCTTCCAACACACCATCTGTATCAACAACTTTTACTATACTAGTCTATAAACAAGCCCTAATTTCTTGATCCCTAGTGTTGACCTCCAAAGGAGGCTGAACATGATCACAAACCTGACCATTCCTGTCCACATAACAAATCTCCAAAGAATCCTTAACTCCATCAAGATAGCGTTGCTTAACAGCTTCCAACAATTCCTCTCACCTAAATGGCTTCGCGACTACCACTTCATCTTCTCTCTTCTCTGGTGCACGAATCCCCACCGACTGCCAGAATTTTTTTGATTTCTTATTTTCGCACTTGACATCCTTCATTTTCACATTCCCCTTTCGTTCAATCCGATCACACTTATCCTCCTGGTGCCCCTGCATGTGACACCTATAACAATAAACGGGAAGAGATTGATAAACAACCTCCTAGCAATGACTGGTCGCCACTCCTGGAGGACTGATCCAAAAGGAATGCCTTAAGGGTATGAAAACAACCATCTCTACACAAATTCTAGATGCCTCCGAACGCGTGACACACACCGTTGCATTATCACACTTTAGAAACCTTCCAAAACTGCCCCTAATACTCCTCAAAATAGAAACGTGAAAATAATTGGGAGGCAACCTAGGGAGCATCAACCAGACCGGCACCATTGGAGAATCATCTTCTTCACTAAAATCCGGTGTCCAATGGAACACCTTATAGGAAACCCCCATAATTTCTAAATTCCCCCTAGCCATCACATGAATAAAATCCTCCTCATTTGACAAACGAACCAGAACATTCCTTGGATTTTTGAGTTGCCCCACCACCAGTATAGATTGAAGACACCACTGATTCTTAATGAAACCTCTAATATGATCCAAAGAAGGCCTCCGACGTAGAAATTTTAGGGCCACAGAAAAATGAAATGGCTCTGCAAATTGTTTGATCTCCGCCTTGGAGAACGGGAAGAACACCTCACCCTTGTTAAATTTGGGCTCCCTTAAACGCATACGACACTGCCCCCAACAAAACCATATCCTTATTCTTCTTTTCCAAATCCTCTACACCCAAAAGTTTAAAAGGCTACAATTATAATTTTGAAATAAAATTTAAATGGGTCATGCATGTTAATTTCGGATTAAGTGAGTTGACCTGTTTATTAACAGTGTCTTACTGGGTTAGCCTGTTTTGACCCATACTAATTTATATCAAACCCAAATCACTAAATTCTTGTTGTGTTTATGTTAGGTTCACAGGTTCTGTCATATATTGTCACCCCTAATAGATACAATAAAGTATCTATCATGATAAAACTTTGTTAAATAGGGAGGAAGAGTCTGGACTGAAAGCCAAAGGCTCTAAAAAAGTTGAGAGCAGATATTAGATACATGGAGGAGAATACACGGACTCCTGAAATAATGCAACCATTTTAATAAATATTGGAGGAATGAATGAATTGGAATGTTATTTTTGATCACTTGGGATTTGTTAACGCAATTCGGAGGCTAATTTTCAAATAAAACAATTATGAGTGATCTCTTTTTATAATTTATTTCTCTAAATACTTAAAAAGAATTATATTCACAAACCTTATAGTCATTATCATTTTTATCATCCCTTGATACAATATCAAATTATTCGATGTTCTTTTTTGTGAGTTGTTTTATGAAAAAAGTAGTCTCCAAACTTTAAAAATTAAACATTTTACTTCTAGATATTTAATGATGTTAAATGTTATGTACTATACCTTCATCAAAGTATGCTAATATATTATATAATTAATCTCTTATTTGATAGGTCCTACGTGGCCAAACACCATTTAATTCCACAGGCTTCAAAACCTCCTTGGATGACCCACGTGTGGCCTAATCATTATTTTCTTGGCCCGATACCATTTCCTTCAAAAGTTACTCTCATTCTTGTTTATGTTCATACACTTTGACTCTCTTACTCATCCAACTAATGATAGAGCCATGTCTTGACGACTTAGGGCTAGTTTGGGTATTAGAGTATTCTGATAATACTCTATTACTATTCATTAATTTATCATTACTTTTTATTACTATTCACTACTATTTAATATTTTATCATTATTTTTTATTATTTTTTTTATTACTTTTCACAGAATATCTGAGATCATCTCACTACCCAAACGCAACCTTAGTCAACGACCTCTGAGCTTCACCTCTATCGTAACTACGATTGTTATCAACATCAGCTCCTACTTTGGCTTTAATGCAACCCTCATCCTCTTTCTAGCTCACTCTTCTCCACCACGAAGCCCCATGCGCTTTCCTCTAATCCTTGCTTATTTGGCATTTACTAGATTTGGTTCAAGTCTTTGAAATTTTGTATTGCCAATTCTACCTATTAGACATTTGGTTCTCCCTCTAACTCAGCTCTAGCGACATTGACTTCGTCTACCATGCAGAGCTCATGTCTACCTCGGCTAACACCGAGGGCTTCTGTGTCTTCACCTTGAAAATGATGGACAAGGACCTAGTGAGAGGGAAATTCTTGAAATGTTGTACCACCCATTTTCGCCCACACTCTATGTGAGCATCGATGGCTCAAGTGACCCTACCTCTTGACAGAGTTTGGCAACAACATCCACATTCTCCACAATGCTAGCCCTCAAAATGCTTCCACAAATTTTCCATCAGGTGAGAACATTTATAGAGACTAAGAAACTCAATATGTTGTAATCCTTCCAGAAGCTCAATTCTAGAGACCTAATATGGTAACACTCATTCCAAAGCATGATTATGCCGTTAATAGCACCCTTCCGGCACAAGTATCCTGTTCAAAATTATCTCTGTGAATCTTGATTTTAGAAAGATTCAATCAACAACGATTCTGAATCTAGTATGATTCTTGGGCTTTAGTTGCCTTACCTTACTTGGAGCCCTCGTGACTATGTCTTTCGGCCCTAATTATCTTTTCCTAGCTAGCTATACACTCAAGTTTTCTCATTAGTTGCTTATAGCTCTTTCCTTGCCCATAGCTTGTATTTAGACTCAATAATTATCCCATAAATTCTTGTCACACATGTGCCGACAAGAATTTTCCTTCTTTCGACTTCACTCTTTTAAAACCTGAGATATTGCACAGGATATACTTCTATAAACATCTTCACTCACTGGCTATTGTGCAGTGTGAAATTCAATGGCATGCATGGCAGAGATCGTGCCCGTCTCTTCATGCAGAACAGAACACAGGATTTGTTCAGCTTGCTCCTTCTCGTTTCTATATGTGACGCCTTTTTCTTGGCTTTAACTTTTGCACTTTTTTCTATTTTGTCTCCCCATAATTATTACCTTTCTTCTTCTTCCTTAACCTTTTTTTTTCTTGGTCCGAGTTATCTCTACGTCTAGCTATTCCTTCGTATTACTCTCCCTTCCTATCTTCAAGCTTTCGCATTCCTTCAACTAAATGGCTCCCTGAAATGCTTTTCATTTGCATCAAGCATCAGAAGGACCTTGTGGACCCAAGTCCTCTCAACTTGCTGCTTTTAAGGTTAGTCGATGGGGGTAGCTGAACTTCGTGAGGAAGCTGTTTTGCATCCCTGACCAAGTGAGGTTGAGTCTTCTCGATTGGTTGAGGCTTCTCTTTTATTGCCCCTCCGTGACGTTTTGGACAATTAGGGCATGCCTCCTACCTAGCTTTTACCGTCTAGAGGATCCTTTTGTCTTGCAGCGTGAGGCAAGCCCTTGAAGTGGCTAGAGTTGAGTATTCAGAGCTGACCGCCCATGAGTTCTTCCACGTCCATGGCTTGAGAAGGCATGATGGGAACCAATTCAATTTCTACTCTCACACCAATTTTTGGGTTATCCACTTGGAGTCCCATTATTCTCAAGTCAAGAATTAGGACTGAAAATCCTTCTTTGTGTCTAAGGAAGGTTAGGAGTCCCCTTTTGGTGAGGTTGCCCATTGCAAGTTTTTGATTAAGGCCTCCTGGCATTTGATCCTACACGATTGCTGTTTTGACGTGACCTCTACTCGAGATAAGGTATTGCGCCTCAACCTTGTCTAAGTGTGGGTTAAAGAGAATCCCAATACCATCAGCTTCGAGGTCGTCCTTACCTAAGAGAATGTCAACCATTTCTTGGTCATGACGAACATGTCGCATGTCATAGGTTGCTTGGCCTTATGCCTATTGGCCCTGGGCAGCCATTGAGATAAGAGGGTTGAGGGGGCTTCTAGTGACTCCATGGAGGTGATAGAGATGAGAGAGGGAACGTGTGGCCAAAGCACTACTGATAGTGCGACAAAGCTAGTTGAGGCTTATGCCAGCTCGTCTACTTACAGGGAACAAGTTGTGACCTCAGCTTTTAAGGTTCTGCCGAGCACCTACGCTTCCATTAGAGGAAAAACAACCATTATGGGAGATGTGTTTTTAGCCACTGACGTCCTTATTGAAGGGGTATCCATGGATGTCGTTAGTACAACTTGATGCAACGTCCATAACATTGATGAGGATGGAGCAATTCTAAAGGGCTCGTTGGGCCAAAATATGGCTACCCCATATCTATGGGTTGAGTTTCCTTGTGACATGCTTTCATCGCCTAGGGCTCGCTCTGTTTTGTTGAGTGTCTTCCAATGGGCGTCTACTCCTAAGGATATTCTTTGAGGATCTTTGTCTCACCTAGGGGTCTTCGACCTAAAGGTTAGTAAAACTTCCAACCCATTCCTTGTTGAGGGCGAAGTTGTTCCGAAGAGCTCGGTAGGCCAAAACATTGTTCTCCTTGATCCACAGGTCTAGTCTCTTGTGGAACACCCTTGTTGCCTAGGAGCACGTCTTTCTTTGCTAAGTCTTCTCTAAGGGTGCCAATGTTGAGTGCCCTCCTTTGCTCCCATTTTCCAAGGTTTGAAAACTTAACTAAGCATACCAATATTAATAAAATAGAAAGAAGTAAAGATGCCTAATATTTTTACCATAAGCAAAAATTAAAAAAAAAAATTACAGTGATCATATCAAGAGTGAATAAAGATTTTTGGTATGGACTTGAAAAACCGATCAAACTGAGCAGTTCGATCCAGACTAGACCTTAAATCATGTTGATTGGTCTTGATCCATAGGGTATGAAAAATTCGATTTTCGGTCTGGTCTTGGGTTGTGGATTTTTTGGACTGGACTGGACCGAAATGTTTAAATATAAAATTTTTAAATATTGCTTATATATAATATAGTATTTGATATAGTAGTGTATAAGTTAATTATTTAATTTTCATCTAATCTATCACAATTGATGATATAAAATGTAAAATAATATTTACTATTAATTAACTAATATATCATATGATAAATTAAGTTATTATATATAGATACATACTCTACTGTTTACACCAAATTGAAGTAATTAGGTAATTTTTTTTAAGATACTTAAGTCACAAGTAAACATGAATAATTTATGGATAATGAAATTATTTGATATTCATTAATCATATATAAAATATTAGAATTTTAATATAGGCCATTATGAATTCTAAAGTAATAAGTTAGTAACTATTAATATCATAAATATAGTTATAATTGATTATTTTTTTAAAGTGTTAGTTGCATAATCCACATTAAAGAGCTCACTTAATTTTAATTTTACTAATTTAATTAATTTTTTGTATTAATTTGTTTTCCAAAAAAAAAAAAAAGATATTCATGGATTGAATTAGACCGATTGGACCAAGTGAACTGATGGCTAAAAGTCTTGTCCGGTCTATAGGGGTAATCGGTTCGGTTCAATCCAGTCCAAAAAAAAGGATGGACCAAAATTTTTGATCTGTGGCCTCTCCAGACTGGACTATTTATACCCCTAAGATTCAAGAGGAGAGAAGAGATTAGACAAATTGTTTACACTATGGGCAAGAACAATAGAGTAGACTCCTCACACCTATACTCTTAAGAGAATCACAATAAGCATACAAGTTATTATATTTTTGAGAAATGAAATTTTGATCATATAATGTGCAAGTAACGTGTACTCATTTTTGAAAAAGTAAATAAATATAGGATATACATGAATTCAAAGGTGTGTAGATCCTTGTACTACAAGGTGAGGATTTGTCATGTAGATTGCTTCCAGAGACAGAGGGAGAGAGAAGAGAGATAGAGATAGAGGGGGCGAGAGAGATGGAAGGATGGAGAAGGAGACATAGTGAGACAAAATTGGGTGGGCTTGACGTTGAGGAAGAATAAAGCTGGCAGATGCTTGTGGATGAGATGAGATGAGAATTTGTGAATAGTAATAAGATGATTTGTGAATAAGTACTGCTACATACAACCACTTTTACGTATTCTTTGAGCACTCTGTTTATATAATTGACTAAAATAATTATCTTATATTAAAAAAAGTAACACAACTAATCACATTAGTGGAGTACATATGGAATATGCAAGTGACTGCATATAGAGTTTCTGTTTGTGAATAGTAGTGAGATAGTTTGAATTAAATATTTATTGAGTTTTAGGAAAGGAGAGAGAAAAAATTGAATAAAAAATATTATAAAATTAAAATATTATTGGAATATAAGTTTTTAATATACTTTTTATATTTATGATTTGAAAAAGTTGAATATTTTTTTATTTTAAAGTTGGGTAAAATTGTAATAATTTGTTTGAACAGCTTTGCTAGATACAACCGGCTATTTTTATTTTGTTTATTTCAATTAAAAAAAAAGGAACCCACCAAAAAGAAAGGAGACCCACCACTGCTTCCTCTTTCTTTAACCTTTGGTATGCTAGCGATGCCATGAACAAGTCTTAGGCAGGCTTCTAGTAGGTCGTATGATGGTGCTGCTCATCGCGGCGGGATCCATTACTGATTAGATGCTCGGGGTGGAAGCCTCCAACACCTTCTAGCAGGTCGTACATGGCCTCTGTGAAATACACCACTAACCTTTCCATGTTAGTTCCATATATGGGAGAGACCATTTCCTTGAGCAAAACCAATATCACCTGGGCCAGATCCTGGCTTTTGTTAGGGCTAGTCAAAGCCTCTGCCGTCGCCATAAGGAGGTGGACCAACTTCAGACCTTTGCTATCGTCACCTTTGGTTTCCTCATCCACTACCATCGTATAATCGGAGTTGGAGGAATTACCTTCTTCGACAACCTGCTCGCATGGATATTGTAGTTGGCTTCATTGTAGTCCATGATACAACATTCCTATTGCTCATTCTCACGAAAATTGCTTCTACATATTTTATACTTTTACACTTGCAATACATGTTGACAAGAGCACTACCCACACAATCATTTTTTCATGATCAATCCCAATTATATAAGCTTTAGAAGACGAAGACGAAGGTGAAAATGAGGGAAGCTTTGGAAATTTAGGGGGGGGGGGGGAACCAGGATGAAGGTGAAAGATGGAAATGGGGAAAATGACTCGTTTTGGGCATATTCAAAAAACGGTGCGTGTTATCAAAAAATGAAAGAAAAAAAAAAAAGAAACGGTGTCATTTAATTTTGCCACATGGGATGTGGTTTCCCGCAGGTCCCCTAACCGGTTGCCAATAGAGTTTTTCTAGTTTGAAAGTGTTTGCATTTAAAAGATGTTTGAGAAGGAAATGAGATGTGATGATATGAGATGAAATTTTTTTAATTATAAATACTGGTAAAATTACTAAAATTTAGGATTTCTTTATAAAATTATAGGATATGCCATTGATCACTATATCAGACGGAGACTAGTATTCAATCATTTAACACTATGCCCATACATAATGTTAAGTCATTTTAATCTAGCCTATAAATCGCTCCCTTTATGACTTAAACTCGTGACATGGTCTTTATTCTTGATACTAATTATTAAAAACTCAATCATTAATTTAAAAACTCTAAAACTATTAAATATTAATTTGGTTAAACCTTTACGTAATAAGAATCTTATACCAATTACTGTTTTGGTATGGAAAGTTTCAACCATTCCAAAAGGGAAACAATGTTGCATAAATTTGAGTGAAGAGTTAGTTTTTTATCTTATTTACAAACCATTTTATCTCATGTTATTTAATTATTATAATTTTTATAAGTTTTTACATAAAATATAAAAAAATTTAGCTTTTTCAAAACCTAAAACAAAAATAATATTAAAAAAATAATATTTTAATAATATTTTATTTAAATTTCATCCCATCTTACAAGTTTGAATGAAGAGTTATTTTTTTGATGTGATTTGTTTTTATAAATCATTTTATCTCATTTCATCTAATCATTATAATTTTTCTAAATTTTTAAATAAAATATAAAAAAATAATTTAATTTTTTCAAACTTAAAATAAAAATAATATTATATAATATTAGAAATCCATTTACTTCAGCGAAACGTTTCGGTTTTGAAGTTTCCGTTAGCGGCGAGTTTCTCACGCAAAAAGTGAAATTTTTGCCGGGATAGGTTTTGCCAGTAGGAACAAGTAGACTGGGAGGGCTGGAAAGACGACTCATTCCGGTTGCAATCTTCGAAATTCGATTGTCGGTACTCTGTCACTGCCCGAAGGTCCTAACTTCCAAGTTCAGTTTGAAAGCGAGGTGTCGTCCTTGATATCAAAATTCTCGTGCCGAAGTTCCAGTAAGCAGTTCCTCCTCCTCCTCCACAAGAAAGAAGAATAGGATTTCAATTTCCTTCCTTTTCCGCACCACACCGCCCTCAGCACCCAAGCAAGAGAATGGAGGAGGCTCATAATGGCACCGTAAACTCGGTGCCACCAACAGAGATCGAGGACGACTCCGTTATCGGACCGGGTCCTGCCCCGCGGGCCCGCCCCAAGCGTCCTCTCCAGTTCGAGCAGGCCTACCTCGACGCACTTCCCTCGGCTAACATGTAGGGTTTTTGGTTTTGTTGATTTGGAATTATAAGCTTAGGGTTTAGGGTTTATCCTATGTGATTGGGGTGAGGTTTTATTTTCCCCACTTTTTGTTTTGATTTGGTCTCTATCCGTTTCTGAGCATTGTTTCTGCATTTTATCTTGTTTCTTCTGGGCCATTGCCATGAATTGAGCAAATTTGTACTCTGCTGTTTATCTTTACAGTTCGAAAACCTTTTGTTCATTACAAGTGCTTTTGTGAGGCAAGATTGCTTAGAAATGGCAAAACAGATTGCGGATACTATAGAGAATGTCTCAAGCTTGAACCCTGGTTTTGCAGGTATGAGAAAAGTTATATGCACCGTGATGTGGTAACGCATGTTGCTGTCTCTTCAGCAGATTTTTTCATAACTGGAAGCGCTGATGGTAAACTCAAAGATATCTTTTTTTCTACAAGTCATAACCCCATAACAAGTCAACTTCAATGGATACCTCATTTAACCTAGTAGTTGTGCCAACTATTATGTTCTATGACTTCTTTTAAGGAGTTGTTTGCTTCATAGATATAAGTTTATGTATTGGGTCAGGCCTTCTTGAGTCTCCTGTCATGTTGGAAAGGGCAGTTTGGAAGTCCTCAGTGCTTATCATTGTGGAGAGTGGAGAATAGCATAGTTTTGAAGATTGTGAAAAGTCAGTGGTAGACTTTGTCATTCTTTCTCAACGCTGCCCTTCATCTATTTCAACCTTTCAGGATTTTCTAGATCTTTGTCCTCTTGCTAGTTAGGTGTTTCTCTTGTATATTCCCTGCGTACTAGAGTAACACGCTTTTTCATTCAATAAAACTTTATGTTATAAAAAGATAGTATAAGTTTTTGTATTTTCCATGGGTACTTGGGCAACGCCTATTTCATTCTCTTCAATAAAGTTACTTTTACTTATAAAAAAAAGTTTATGTATTTATTAGCTGCAGTTGAGGTTCTCAAACTATTTTGAATTACATTAGTGGAGATCTCTTCCAGTTCCATTGTTTTTGGAGATACTATTATATAGCTAATGTGTAGCCATGGTGATAATGAGGAATTGGGTATAATCAGTGGACCAGTGACATGGAACTTTTAGAAGTTTTATATTTTGCATCTTCTGACTTGATATATACCAGTGTTTTTTTTACGCATTTCAAGCACAACGAGTGTATAAACTACCGACAACTCTGCAAACTGAAGTGCATCCATTAACTACTCCCACTAACACACATCATGACACATACTTCTCTGGATTTGACAGCATCAGCATGTCCATACATTAACCTCCGGCATTCATTTTTCTAATCATTTGAGTGATTTAATCAGCTTTATTTCTCTCATAGTTTTTTTTTTTTTGATAGGTAAGAAGAAATTTTATTCCAAGTATGTAGGCATCGCCCAAGTATACAGGAAGTATACAAGAGAATACACCTAAATACAAGTTAAAGCAAAACAGAACTAAGTCAAAGATTACAAATATTCCTGTCCCTTACAAGGTTTTTCACCCAAAAATTTAAAGTGCTAAAGAAAGAATCTCTAAATTCCCCCATAGTACATTCACAATCTTCAAAACACCTCCCATTTCTCTCTAGCCATAAACACCAAAACAAACACAAGGGAATCATCCTCCACTCTACTGCACTGCCTCCACATCCCACTGCACCTTGCCAGCTAGCCAAGAAGTCCACCACATGAAAAGGCATCACCCAAGCAATGCCTACCCTTGCAAAGACCGTCACCATCTCACAATGAAGGAAAAGGTGGTTAACAGATTCGCCATCTTTTTTACACATAAAACACCAATCCATCACATATAAACCCCTTTTCCTTAAATTATCTGTAGTTAAAATTTTCTCAAGCGACACCAACAGCAGAAAAATGCAACTATACCGGGCACTCTAGCTCTCCAAATGCATTTCCAGGGGTATGTTATATCACCATGACTATTTAACACCTAGTAAAAAGATTTCACTGAGAATCTGGAATTATGATCATGTACCCACAGCATCCTATCCTCCCTGTTCTGATCAATCTTCGTATCATATAATTTTATAAAGAAATCAGCAGCTTCATTCACTTCCCAGTCCTGTAATTCTCTAGTAAATTCCATATTCCAATGCAACATATTATTAGAAAACATATAAGAGTTGGCCACTGTAGCCCCTTTGTTTCTAGCAATCCTGAAAAGGCTAGGATATGCAAATTTAAGAGCTAAATCTCCGCACCAAACATCATGCCAGAAAAAAATATTTGTCCCAGTCCCTACTTTGAAATAAATGTTTTTGACAAAGCCCCCCCATCCCAACTGAATGGACTTCCATAATCCCACCCCAAACACCCCTTTTATTTCATTAGTACACCAATTCCCCCACATCCTTCCATATTTAGCATCTACAATCTGCTTCCACAATGCATTACTCTCTTTGTTGTACCTCCAAAGCTACTTCCCAAAGAGGGCTTTATTAAAAAGCTTTAAATTCCGTACTCTCAATCCTCTACAAGACACCGGGGTACAAACCTTATTCCAACTCACCAAGTGATATTTTTTTTCCTCCCCAATAACGTCCCATCAGAAATTCCTAAAAATCCTCTTAATTCTTTTTACTACCCCCGCTGGAATTGGAAAAAGAGAGAGGAAATAAGTGGGTAAATAAGACAATGTGCTTTTAATCATTGTAACTCTGCCCCCTTTAGACAAATAGACCTTTTTCCAACCGGCTAGTCTCCTCTCAATCTTCTCAATCACCCCATCCCAAATAGACACTGATTTGTGGGGGCCCCCCAAAGGTAACCCAAGATATTTCATCGATAAAGAAGATACCTTACAGCCCAAAATATTGGCCAAATTATAAATATTTCTGACTGTACCCACTGGGACAATTTCAGAGTTAGTTAAATTGATTCTAAGCCTGGAGACAGCTTCAAAACATTACAATAAAGCTCTTAAAGCTCAAAGATAATCCTGGTTAGTATCACTGAAGATGAAAGTATCACCCGCAAATACAAGATGAGAAATAGTGATGCTGCCCCCTGAAACATCACCCACCTTGAAGCCCAAAACAAAACCCCCTTCTACTGCCACTTCAATCATACGACTTAAGGCATCCATAACTAAGACAAATAGGAAAGGAGATAAAGGGTCTTCTTGCCTTAAACCACTGGAGCTACTGAAGAAACTAACTGGAGAGCCATTCACCAAAATAGAGAATTTGGCCGTTGAAATGCAATGTCTTATCCATGAGCACCACTTCTCCCCAAATCCAAATCTCCCAAGCAAGTAAAGAAGAAAATCCCAATTAACATGGTCAAAAGCCTATTCCATATCCAATTTGACTAAAATTCCATATTGCCCCATCCTTTATCTACTTTCCAAACACTCATGGGCAATTAAGATCAAGTCAAGAATTTGTCTTCCCCTCACGAATGCATTTTGAGACTTCGTTACAATCTTATCCATGACCACACTAAGGCGGTTAGCTAACACCTTTGATATGATCTTTTAAACCCCATTAACCAAGCTAATAGGGCGAAAGTCCCTGATTTCTACAGCACCCGCCTTCTTAGGAATTAGAGCAATAAAAGTTGTATTAAAATTCTTTTCAAATTTCCTGAAGGAATGAAATTCATCAAAAACTTCCATAATGTCATCCTTCCTAGGGGTGGGCGGGCTACCCATGTGGGGACGGGGGCCCCCATCCCTCATAGAAGACCCCTAGCTTTGCACCCCTCCCCTATTTAATATAAAAAATTATATTTTTAATATTTATAGAAATAATTTAAATAAATAAATTTATAGATCCCATGGGTCATTGGTTGAGCGGAGGGTAGGGCGGGGTGCGGTTTCAACCCAAACCCCGCATAGCAGGGCAAGGTACCCTGCCCCCGGGATGTGGGGGTGGGGGTGAAAACCCCACCCAAGCCCCATGCGGGGCGGGGTGTGGGGAGGGGGCTACCCAGCACCGTATGGTGCGGGTAGCACCCCTAATCCTTCACAATATCCCAGTAAGCTTGGAAAAATGCCATGGAGAAACCTTCAAGACCCGGAGCCTTATCCTTAGACATACCTCGAACTACATCAAGAACTTCATCTTCCTCAAAAGGTCTCTGTAACCAAACTGCAGAAAGATGATCAATGGAATAAAAAACCAGCCCATCTAACTTAAGTTTCCACTAAAATTCTTCCCAAAAAAGTTTGTCATAAAAATTCACAATGTGATCTTCAATCTCCTTCTTATCACAGATCACATTGTCACCTACATGAAAAATTTCAATGGCGTTATTTCTACGATGAGAATTTGCCATTTTATGGAAGAATTTCGTACATTTGTCTCCTTCTTTTAGCCATAAAATTCTGGATTTTTGCCTCCATGAAATTTCTTCGAAAAGTGTAAATTTTTCAATATTTGCCAGCACTTTTTTCTTCAACTCCTTTTCTTCACAGGAAATTGTACCCACCAACTCCTTGTCCTCCAAACTGTACAGCTGCTCCATAAGAAGTAATCTGTTGTTTTTAACATTGCTAAAAGTCTCCGCATTACATCTCTTCAAGTCTTTTTTGAGCTCCTTAAATTTTCCAGCCAAGATAAAACTGGGAGTACCTTTAAAGTGATAAGAGGTCCACCACCTTCTTACTCTTTCAATGAAACCTTCTTCCTTCAACCACATATTTCAAATTTAAAGTGTCTTTTTCCACTAAAAATGCCCCCACAGTCCAACAGAATAGGATAGTGGTCAGAAACTACTTTCTGTAGCCTTTTCTGACTTAACTTCGGAAAACGTGCTTCCCAAGATGCTGAAACCAAGAGTTTGTCCAAACGGGACCATGCTCTCCCATTTGATCATGTGTAATCTCCTCCCGCCATGGGTAAATCAATCAGCTGCAACTCAGAAATGAGTTCTGAAAATTCAAACATAGCTTTAGTAATAACCGACTCCCCTACTCACAAGGATAATGGGTAATTTTAAAATCCCCTCCAAAACACCATGGAAGATCCCACCAATTGCAAAGTCCTGGGATTTTTTCCCACAATAAACTCCTACTAGAATCTGAATTTGGCCCATAGACACCAGCAAAAGCCCATTCGACACCATCAACCACATTCTTAAAGGGACAAGCCACCAAGAATTCTCCCATGTAATGATCTACTACTTCCACAGCTCTCCTATCCCTCATAACAAGAATGCCTCCTGAAGCTCCATTAGAGACTAACTCAACCCAACCCACATAATTACAGCTCCATAAACTATGAACCACCAATTGGCTAACGATCTTGAATTTAGTTTCTTGAAAACATAAAATATCAATCTTCCACTGTCTTAACATATTTTTCACACGGAGACGCTTTCTATAATCATTTAGCCCCCGAACATTCCAAAAAATAATCTTAGGTTTCATGGGATACTATTGACAGCCCTCTCTTTGCCTTTTTCTCTAAAGGCACTCCCACTCTTGGAATTATAATTAATCATACATCCCAATCTTTTTAGCTCCCTCTCCTTTTTAGCAGCAGATCTAGCCAAAGCAGGATGTCCAGCCTCAATAGCAATAAGTAGAGCTCTAACTTGCTTTTCAAATCCCTCACAAGGGATGCCAACATAGCTTCTAATTTCTTCCACCTTCGTCAATACCCAGTCAGAAGAATTGCTAGACCAATTGATGCTTGGGTTAAAAGAGCATAAAGGAACAGGATTAAGGTCTTTGTCGAACCATGCGGCAGTTCCACTAGTGGCTCGGGCTGGCGTAACTCACTTCTCGGGCTGGAAGAACGGAAAACCCCAACTCCAAAATTCTGCTTTTGTCTGGTAACGAGCTTATTGGTCTTGAACAAGCCCAGATCCAACAGAACCCGTCTGCCTCCCTTTAATCTCTTCACGCCCCTTTGAAAAACTAGAAGAAGCCAGGCCCATAACAAAGCCCAGTCCATCATTGATCATCTTCACCATTGATTCCAGCCTGTCCTTCCAGCCAAGGAGCTCTGCTTGTACATTCCATAATGACCTTTCGACTTCCCCAAGTTTCTGCAACATCATGGGATTCCAAATGTCTCCTTCGTCACCAAGATGAGTCCTCCGGTTCCCATTCTTCATCCCAACATTCATGGTCCTCTTCCTCGATACTACCACATCTTTATTTTTAAAACATTTTCCATGAATGTTACTGGGGCCAGGGTTAACATTAACAGCATCTATCAAGGCAGACAAATAAGGAGCTTAATGCGAGGAAGAAGCTCCACTTTGAGGATTAATCGTATGCTTCTCTTGGCCTTTAACATCCCTCTTAGCATTACCATTGTTAATAAAAGCTCTGTTTCCAGGGGCCGAAACAGAGGATTTTGAACCGACAATCTCCAATGATTTCCTAGCAAACCTTTCCCACCCACTTCCAATCCTCCCTTTAGGAATAACAATAATTCTATTTCCCTTACCAGTTCCCAACTCCGACAATTTCACAATCCTGCCAAACGAGAATCCTATTTCTCTCATAGTTGCCCTTATTTAGTAGACATGTAGGATATGAGAATTTGTTTCTTATGTGGGGCTATGGTTGAGAAAGCTGGATAACACAATTTTTATCTGATGCAGTAGTATAAAGTACAAATTTTGTTTATGCTCAAAGTAGTATTTGACAGTATTGATTTAGAATATTTTCGTATGTTTTCCTGTCTTTTATTTTTTTTGTAAATCTTTTTTTTTTGTTTTTTTTTTTTNNNGGCGGTCGGTGGGGTGGTGTTAATTTGAACATTCCTTTTTGGGATGGGTTTTAAACCATTTTATCATCCCACCTGTCTTGAGTTCAATTGGTCTGAGAATGACGAGAAGAGATCCACCTCCCAATCATTAGCCTCCCTAACAAAACTGAAACCATAAAAAAGATTCTGAATATGGTACGGGCCATTGTCATTTTCACCATAGTTAATGGAATAAGGGTATGAAGTTACCATAACATATCAATTTGATTGCTAGTTTACTCAACTTTTCTTCTGTCCTCTCCCTTCTCCTTCCCTTCTAGGGCATTTGAAGTTTTGGAAGAAAAAGGGCGTTGGTATCGAGTTTGCAAAGCATTTTAGATCCCACCTGGGTCCAATTGAAGGTCTAGCAGTGAGTTATTCGTCTTCTATCCACATGGAATCTCATTGGTTGATTTATGGATGCTTTGATTCTCTATGAATTTCAAATTGGGTATTGATATGCTGGAATCATATGTGCTTCTGGTTTTCAATAGTTGCTTTTGTGCATATATGTGATTGCGTGGCCATTGATGTAGTCCTGATGGCAGTGCCAACCCATTGTTCATTCTTGTTTGGATTAGCTATTGATTGGAATGCATGCAACTAGGATAATGTATCGAAGCTTTACGTTGAATAAGTGCAAAGTTATGCATGGGCGAAGACAAACAGAATAAGTGCCCGTTGCAATATAGAACTGGTGTAATCATACTTTAGCTTTTATGGTAGCGTCTGCAGAAGTTGTGCATGGAAATGTAGCATATTAGTACTAATTACACATTTTAGAAAATTTAACCCAAAAGATATTTAAATCAACTATACCATTACTGGTGTGCCATCTTATTAAAAGAAAAAAAAATCACACGTACTAGTTCCACAATTTGCAAAACAACCTCCAAGCTCTTTGCACTGGCCATTCTGTATGTACATCATATGTAATAGTGGTATCCCCTTAAAACATTTTGATGGATTACGAAACTTTTCATTTAGTGCATCTGGATGTTGTCAACGCTAGTGAAAGCATCATACCATTTTGCTTCTTTGATTTTTCATAATTTTGTATTTCTATTAGCTACTTGTTGAATTCTTGGTTGGTATTGCTGTCATCATAACTCATTTCAGCCATGCAGGTTAGTGTTGATGGGCTGCTTTGTTGTACAATTTCAAGTGATCGATCTGTGAAGATATATGATGTGGTCAACTATGACATGATGGTCATGATAGGCCTACCATTTGTTCCTGGTGCTGTTGAATGGGTCTACAGACAAGGAGATGTCAAAGCTAGGCTTGCTGTTAGTGATCAAAATTCAAGATTTGTGCACATATTTGATGCACGAGCTGGCTCAAATGATCCTATCATATCCAAAGAGGTGTCTTAGCAAACCTTGAAAGTGTCATACTTTTTAAAAATCTTTTAGTATATCTTTTTTTCTCCTTTTCATGTTTAGTGTTTATGCTCAATTTGTTATTACTTTGTCTTCTATATCCTCTTCAGATACACATGGTCCCAGTAAAGGAAATGAAATACAACCATGTAGTTGATGCTGTGATATCTGCAGATGTGAAGGGAATCATTGAGTATTGGAGCCCTGCTACACTTGAGTTCCCAGAGAATGAGTATATCCTCTTTTTGTTTCTTTTGTTGATGTTGTGCATTTACTAATATACAAAATGTGTAATGTTTTGCTTTCAAATTATATTCACTTACTTGGATCCATTTCAGGCAACAGATATATGGAAGTCATATTCTTTATGGAAAACCTATCTTAGGTTCCTATGTCATAAATGTGCAGCACTCAACTCTATTGTCTAGCTTGGTTTGTATTGCAATAGGGTATTTTTGTGGTACTATTGCTGCATATGAAATGGAAAACCTGACAATCTTGAAATTATGACTAATGAGTAGGTACTTATTTCTTTGCAAACTAATTCTGTGAATATATAATTCTTGGAGTTATAATGAGCATTGATTTAAAATGGAAGTTCAGCAATAGTTTGCATATGTTGATGTTACTGCAATTAAGGTAAATTACAGGCCAACAGTATACTCATACGGCTCAAATAGACTGTTAATATAAATATGGTTCGAAGTCTAGAATGCTACATTGATGATTCATATTTTGTCCTGTGCCTTGGAAGTTTAACTGGGCTTCTCTGTATGGTGCCCGCAGGGTGAATTTTAGATTGAAAAGTGATACAGATCTCTTTGAAATTGTGAAATGCAAAACTTCCGTTTCTTCTATTGAGGTAATATATATCTTGTCTGATTTTTTGGTCTACCAATGAATTTTAGTTCAAGTTTTAATTTTTTTTTAAATCAATAAATAAGAATTTTATTAAAAAAAGGCAAAGCCAAGTACACGGGACATATACAAGAGCAGCACCTATGCATGTTTTTTTTTTTTTGTTTTATAAATTCTTACACTTCTTATTTATTCTCCTTAATCTCTTCATAAAATTCTTATCACCTCTCAGGTGAGCCCTGATGGTAAGCAGTTTTCTATTACATCGCCCGATCGTAGGATACGTGTGTTTTGGTTCAGAACAGGGAAACTAAGACGGGTTTATGATGAGTCCCTTGAGGTAATATAGAATTCTACAGAAATTGCATTTAGGTTCTATTTCTTTTGCATGCATTTCTCATGGAGTATCTCTTTTAATGTTTAGGTGGCCCAAGATCTTCAGAGAAGTGATGCTCCTTTATACCGACTGGACGCTATTGATTTTGGACGAAGAATGGCTGTCGAAAAGGAACTTGAGAAAACTGAAAGCGCACCGCAACCAAATGCAGTTTTTGATGAAAGCTCAAATTTTCTTATATATGCCACCCTCCTCGGGATAAAAGTAAGATATTTTTGGCATGTAATTGGACTCTACAGTAAACTGGCAATGTAACTACTTTATTTTAAATTCATTTTTGCTTACCAGAGAAGGCATAATTTTTGTCTTGTTTTCATTTTCTGACTCATCTCTCTGTCTCTATGTCTTTGTATGTGTCTCGTGTTTTTCTTTTGTTCTACTGAAAGGTAGTGAACTTGCATACCAATAAAGTTGGCCGAATTCTTGGAAAGGTGGAGAACAATGAAAGGTTCTTGAGAATCTCATTATATCAAGGTGACCAAAGCAGTAGAAAGGTTAGAAAAATTCCTGCAGCAGCAGCAAATGTCAATGAGAGCAAAGAGCCTTTGACGGATCCCACTCTTCTGTGTTGTGCTTTCAAAAAACATAGAATATATCTATTCAGGTATGGGAGTTCATTGCACTTTCCCCCCATCACTGAGCACTCTCTCAATTTTGTTTTTTTTTTTTTTTTTTACTTTTCCTTGAACTTGTGCACTGGTATATTCCGATCAGTAGTGGTGTATTGGTTACAGGTTCTTACGATCATCAAATTGCACAGTAATTTTAGATCTTTTGATTAACATCAAATGATTGAAAAGATTCCTAAGAATCTTGTTTTTCCTATCAAAGAAAACAGAAAAAATAAAGAAAAAAAAGGTCCTAGGAATCTTGGACCCAAATTGCAGTTAAGTTTACATTCATTCAGAAGGTATGTAGATGCTTTTCTTGCATGATGGAGGTTGGAGGATACTTGCTTGAACTTGGGAAATGTGTTTGAATATGAAGGTTTTGCTCAATGCATTGAGCGTGTGATTTCAATTAATTGTACAGGAATCACACATCAAAAAAATTAAGTGTACTGGAATTGTGAAATTTGGAAAATTCTGACTTCTGTTTTGGTCTTGATAGTCGAAGGGAACCTGAGGAGCCTGAAGATGCAACTAAGGGAAGAGATGTGTTCAATGAAAAGCCTCCTCCTGATGAACTTCTAGCTGCATCAGATATCGGAAAGGCTGTCACAACATCTCTTCCTGACAATGTGGTGAGTTTTCTTTTTTCTTTTTTTTGCTCTAGACTAGGTTAAAACCATTATTTTTAGGAAATTAAAGCAACCTCTAGAAAGATGGAGGGCTGAGGGGATGAGTAAATCTGTATAACATTTACTTTGGTTATCAGAATCAATTTTGTTAATTTTGAAGTCGCAGAAAAGTGAAAACTAGAATTGAAAATTTGCAAAGAAGCACATTTTTATGAATTTTTTTTTTGTTATATTTTTCCTAGGAACATCTTAAAAATATTTTTCGATGTTCTTTAAATTCTTAAGGAACACATTTTACGATATTATTGAAAAGGAGTTATAACTTATGTTGAAATGCATAACCCAATAGCCTTTTACTTGTAGTCTCCCCAACTACTATTATTATCTGCATTCTCTTTATATCTTCATTTACTGAACTGACTACTATTATTCTCCATGTTAGTCTCTTAGGCTTCGTTTGAGAGTTCATAAAGGAATGCAAAGAAAATGAATGGAATGGAATGAGTATGATAGATAAAAGGGAGGGATGGAATCTGTCTTGTTTTGATGTTTTGAAAGAATGTAATGGAAATGAATGGAAAGTTTATAACCTTGTTTAAGAGTTCAATAGAAAGGAATGAAAATGAATACTCGATCAATGGCTTTTGCACTAGGAGATCATCAGCTTATGGCACGAAGGATGGATGAGCTCCCTATTGATATAAAAAAATGGGATGGAGGCTCAGACTCCTTTTATAACAATGTTACTATCATGTCCCCTTGTTTAAATTATCTTTTCTCTATTCCTAATTGTTCATTATTGAGATGGACTTTCAAATCTCACTCACTTAATAATTATATAATGGAAATGAATGGAAAGTTTGTAACCTTGTTTAAGAGTTCAATAGAAAGGAATGAAAATGAATACTCGATCAATGGCTTTTGCACTAGGAGATTATCAGCTTATGGCAGGAAGGATGGATGAGCTCCCTATTGATATAAAAAGGGGATGGAGGCTCAGACTCCTTTTATAACAATGTTACTATCATGCCCCTTTGTTTAAATTATCTTTTCTCTATTCATAATTGTTCATTATTGAGATGAACTTTCAAATCTCACTCACTCAATAATTATATAAAAATTACCGTAACTCAATAATTTAAAAGTTCTTTTGCTAAGTTTATGCATATTAATATGGAATTAAGCTTTTTTATTTTTTAAGTTTATTGATCTGTCCTTAACTCTGCCCTTAGATTGAGTAGGATAAACCCAAATTAAAATAAATAATAATACAAATTAGAAATAATCAAATGTGTTTTGGAGTAAAAATATGCAAATATTTTCCAAAAAAAGCCACTAAGGGTCAATTTCACTAGTATCAATCAATAAAGGGGAAGGTGAAAAGAGAAAATTTTGAAGAAATATAAGAGTGGTGAAAATGAAAGAGGTGGGCGATATGGGATATTAACAAAATATTATGGCTGGTCTCTCCTATAAAACTTCAAAATCTCATGCTTTGGTTGAGAGATTATTAATCCCTTGACAATGTCTAATTGATTTCTCTACTTTGTGAGAAGATGTTTTCTCATCTTCTTTTCTGTTCTGTTTCCTGTTTCCCCAGCTTTTGCATACCACAATGGGTGATATTCACATGAAATTGTACCCAGAGGAATGTCCAAAAACTGTGGAGAACTTTACGACACACTGCCGCAATGGCTACTATGATAATCTCATTTTTCACCGTGTCATCAAAGGTTTCATGGTACAGACAGGAGATCCGCTGGGAGATGGCACTGGTGGGCAATCTATTTGGGGAAGAGAATTTGAGGATGAATTTCATAAAAGGTTTGTCTTTTTTTTTTACCTGACAAGCATTTAGCGTGACCCAAGATTAGATAGGTATTGCATATTAGCACCTATAGTCTTTTATAGTCTGTACCAGCATTCAAGATTTGGAGAAGCTTTCAACCATGACAATGGTGTCAATATTTCAAAATATAGTGTGGAACAAATTATAATGTTTACTGTAAAGAGAGTTTATCTTCTGTTTTTACTACTGCTAGGGTTTAAATGTCGGTTTCCATTTCTACCTATAAAAAAAAATGTTGGTTTCCATTTCTTTAATTTTTTCCATTCTTGTTGAAACATCTTGATTGCCTTTGCCTACAGAGGCAGGCTCTGAGCTAAACCACGTACATTTACTTGTGCTTTGTCTTATTCTATGTTGATACTCCTATCTAAATTTAATTTGCCATAGGAAACGTAAATCTTGGATCTGTGGAAACATCTTCTGTTCCTAGCTTCTGTTTCTGAGATTTGTTGTCATTAACATTCTTGATATTAGCGGGAAAGAATTCTTATATTAGAAAAACGTTTTTTGTTTTTGGTGTTTGGGGGAGGGGGCATGATGGGGGTTGTTCACTTGAGAGCTCTAAACAATCACATGGACAATTTGCAAACATGGTCAATGGAAGTTTGAGGAGTTTTGATGTTTTAGATGATAAAGTCTGGTTTACAATTTGGTGGGCCAGTGGCAATCGTTGATGGTGTGAATGGAAACTTAACATCTAATTCTTTTCTTTCATTGATAAGGGCTGACACTTCCTTTCGCTTTTGCAGATGAACTCGTTATTTAGTTAATTAGTTATGCATGTTAAGTAGAAGTTTCACAAGATGAATAATTTGTTTTTGGGAAATGTTATTCTTCATCCTATATTTATCATTCCCAGTCTCACCGCGGATGTGGTATGTTTTAAGTGGCTATCTATTTAAGTAGTTGATATAGCATTACTCTGTGTTTTTGCAGTTTACGACATGACAGACCTTTTACAGTGTCAATGGCAAATGCTGGCCCAAACTCCAATGGATCTCAGTTTTTTATCACCACAGTCGCAACCCCTTGGCTGGACAATAAACATACAGTTTTTGGTAGAGTTATAAAGGGAATGGACGTTGTACAGGTATTGTGAGTTTACACGTGTGAGCATCATTAATTGCTGCAATGTTCAGCATACATTGTTGTTAACTTGCACTTGCGACAAAGATACAAAACCTTTCCATCATGCAGAAACATGCTTTTTGAATAACAGAACATGGATTTCATGCGTGAAAGTAATTTATACTATATGGCATGCCATTGGCACCTTTTTCTACATATATTTCTTCCATACCAACACGATACTGAAGATAGATTCCATGCCGCTGAATTCGGGAATTGTTCAATTATTCTCTGGTTTAATCTGTCTTAATTTATGTTTTTTTCTCTGTTTTTCTTTTTGGCTGACCTTGAACAACACCGGAAATTCTTATGCTTTGACAGGCTATAGAGAAAGTGAAGACAGATAAGGCTGACACGCCTTACCAAGATGTGAAAATTTTAAATGTGACAGTTCCCAAGCCTTAAAGGCTCTCCCCTCTAACGGTTGAGCTGTCAAGATATGGTTTGTTGTCCTTATTTCTGACCTTTGGCTGCAATCATAGAACAGGTAATTGCATTGTCATCTATCTTCTTTAGGCAGTGACCTTGGAGTATATTTGCGGTTCTTTGTGTACTGAGGAACAGCATCTATTGGAACGAAGTAGAAGCAAAAAGGGTTGGAAAATAGGAGCTAAAACTAGACAACGTTTGAATGAGTAAAAAAAGTGCCCATTGATGATGTAAAGGTCCTTGAGGGTGGACCTTGAGGGTGGACAAAGTTCCTAATGGATCTTGTCAAGGCTACTTCACTGCTCTGACTACATAAATATCTAATTCCACTCTTCTAGAAATAATCTCCTAGAAGAATAGATCCTCTTTCTTTTTCTCTTTTTTTAATATATTTTTTTTAATTTTTTAATTTTTTATTGGCACATGGTGTTTGGAAACAAAGTCTTGACAAATCCCAAGGGTGCATAAGCCCTCGGCAAGGAGTTTCCCACAAGTGCATGGTAATTCAAGGGGAAGTTCCCCCAGTCCGATGGCCTCTAGAAATTGTTTGCACCCAAGAGGACTTGAACCTTAGACCTAGAGGGAGTGTACCACCAAGACCAATGCTTTTAGCACTTGAGCTAACTCCTAGGGGTTAAAAGAACAGATCCCACAACACTTTTTTTTTTGTTGCCTATATTTCATTAGATGATGTGTATCAATAACTTGCAATTCGAATCACGGTTAACTGTAAGTTTTGTTACCGTGCCAGGTATACCTTGTTTGCATTTGAGAGGGAGACGGGCGAATTTATTTTAGTTTGTAGTTACAACTGAAAACATCTTGCTCAACCTAGTTCTCACTGAGATGTGGGGTCTTCTTCTTGTAAAAGAGTAATTTCTCTAGCTGGAATGTTCGTCTTCCTTTTCTGAACTGTGGGGGAAATTCTGCATCCGACATATACTTTAGATTTTATTAATTTTGTATTCTCATGATACTCATTTGATTATTGTATGTGTCATTATTTCTTTTTCTAAGCCATAGAAATAATGCTAAGGTAGGCGAAATTCTTGCATGGATTTCTCTAAGGCATATGAGAGTCTTTAGGAGCGTTTTGACTGTTTCATTGGAGCAAGTATATTTTTGCAAAATGCTAGATTTTATTAAAAAAAAAAAAAAAGTTAAAATTATTGTTTTTTAAGAAAGTAGCTTCAAATTTATTTCATTCTCTCCTTGGGCCTTTTCTGAATGCAATTTTCCACTTAAATATTTATTGTTTTTTACAAATATCATCCTTGGAGTTTCACATGTTCATTGATTTGGTCCTTGCAACTTTTAATTTAGACAATCAAGCCCCTTTTTTTTAACCTAAATGGATGTGACAAATCAATCTTTCCTTTGGATTTTCGGTTAGAATCATACAGGGAATTCCTAAATACTTTTGCACTGATTATATGGACGGTGGAGGTTATATGTTCTAAGACAGTATTTAGTACTGTTAGGTTTCTTATTTTTTTATTTTGTTTTTTGGACTTTCAAATTCAAACTTAGAAATGCTCATTTGCACTGTCCCTTCCATCAAACTCAACAGTTTTTGTCTATCTATTATTTATTGAATAATTTTACTTATCATCTCTAAGCATCACATTTATTTTATTTATTATTTAGAGATTTCCGTCGACTAGATGTGGTAGTCTTTCTACTTCTATAGCCACCAGTGCAGTAATGACACGTTAATTACAAATATTGATGCTGCTACACAGGATTACAGCCTAAATTCAAATCTCATCTTTCTGCTACGCTGATTCTTCTTATTCGTTCGGTCAGTTCGCTTCTTTGGTTTTTCAGAGGATACCATGCTAGTTCAAGGGGCTTGGGGCTGCAAATGAATATAACAACTCGTAAACAGCTCGAATTCGATTTGTGTATACTCAGTTTAAATTCAGTTCATTTAATAAATGAAATATTTATAAATAATAATATGAATTCAAATATTAAACGAGCAAAACTTGATTTGGTCTAGGCTCGTCAACATAATTTGAATGAGTTGAGCTTGGACTTGTTTTATATATGTATATGTTATATTTATTATTTGTTCGTTATATTATTTATATACTTAATTATATATTACTAATTTATTTACAGTTTACTTTATCTAATATATATATATTATGTTTCCAAAGTATGTATCATTCGTATAATAATATATCATACAACTATAATTTTTGATTTATTATATTATCTATATGTATTAAATAGTCTAGTTTGTTACATTTATTTTATGTATTATTTTTTTAAATTTATAACTATAATTTATTTTTATAAAAATTGATACCAAAAGAATTTTTTAATCATAATTATTTGGTAGAATAGTTAAATGGTTAGAGGTTTTTTTTTTTTTTTTTTTTAAAGTTTAAAAATTTTTAATTAATCAAAAGGTAAGATTTAGAAATTAAAAAAATATAAAACTGACTCGTTTGTTTATTTTTAGTCGAGCTTGAGCCAAATTCAAACAACTTTAATGGTTAATGAATTGAGTTCAAATAAGGATTTTTGAGTTTTATTTGAGTTCGAGCCTAGTTTAAACGAGTGTATTAATCGAACTTGAGCACCCTTATTTGAGTTTGACTCGACTTGGTTTATTTGTAGCCCTAAAAGAGTTTAAAATCCAAGTTGAGTTCTTCTCTCTCTCAAATTTTTTTTCCTGGTTAGTCTTTGTTGGGTGCTTTTACTTTTTAGTTCTATTTCTTGTTATTTTCAGCCCCATTGATATTTTATACTTTCAACGTTTTGCTTACAAAGTTTACTAATGGTGATTGCTTATATAGCCTCTTCCTACCTTGCAAGTAATAAATCCCTCAATGTGTGGAGAGCCAAATAGTCATTCGTAAAGAGTGGGCTGAATGCACAACCATAAACGCCCATGAACTGGCAATCAAAGGCACGCGCAACACAAATCAAAGGGGCAACCGCCAAAATGCACTAGTACGAAATTTGAATTTAGCTATTATTAACCATGCATTAATGATATAACAGACATACAATATCGAGCATGATTCCCACCCGTGATACTTACTCAAGATATTAATCCTCTTCGACATAAAGGCTGATTTAGAGAAGGTTAAGTTGCAAGGCAAGCCTCCTCATAACATGCCCGACCAATATAAATATAACATGCCCGACCAATATAAATATAGGTCAAAGAACATGCACGAGGTAGCTTATAAGCCTTCTAAGATTTCAAATACTCTTCACACTCTATACTAACTTAGGCATTGAAGGTGTCTCCCACCGCACCGAGCCCCTCTCATCTTCTTGTTGTAGGTTGCTAGAGTCATTCTCGCAGAAATACAAAAAATGTTTGTAACAGTTGGCGCCATATGTGGGATCCTCCTACATCTGAATGTGCTTTTTGTATGCTTGCGACAATGTACTCTCAAGTAATCTGCGATCAAGACACAACAACAAGTGATCAAACAGACAATGGAATGGAGGGATGATTTACAAAGATGGAAGAGAGATTGAAGAAGATGACTTTGGCCGAATTAGTGATGGGTCTAAGGATCCTGTCAAACGTCTAGAAATGTTAGAAGCTCACATGACTCTCCACAATTTTCCTGGAGAGATCGCCTACCAAGCTTTCCCCTTAACTCTAAAAGCGGTGGCATGAGGATGGTTTGCAGCCTTACAGTTGGGCTTCATAGATAGCTTCAAGGAACTCGCTAAGAAGTTCTTGATAGAATTTATGGCTAGCAGAAGTAGGAGATGGCCCGTAGCATACCTTGTGATGATTGTAAAACAATGGGAGGACAAGAGCTTGAAGGTGTACCTAGCTAGGTTTAACATGGAGAGCATGTCCGCCGAAGATCAAGACGATAGAAGATTACGCTCATAAGGCTCCTGGGTTGTGTATGGCCTAGGAACACGCATTCACGGTGGAATTGGCTAGAAGAACTCCAAAAATATTATGTGAGTTCATGGACAGGGCAGATGACATCGTCAACTCCGAAGATACCCTTAGGGTCCTAACCACAACAAAGAGGTTTGAATTGGAGTAGACAAAGAATAACTCCAAGAAACCAAGTGGCGGGAAAGCATAGGAAAAGGCCAAGACAGGCCAATATGGTAGGGGGCGGGACATAGGCATGTCTTCTAGAAATTCAAATTCTATGCTTACACACACGAGTTTGAATGTGCAAGCAAAAGGAGAAGGACATGCACGGGCGATGGTGACCAAAACAAGAGAAATTGTTGTTTCTACACTTACTACCAAGTGGATGGGAATAGGACGAAAGAGTGCTACCCGTTGAAGAAGAAGATAGAAACGATGAGGGAAAACAGGGAGTTTGAACAACTGGTTACCCAACAGTCAACTTTAAGTGAAGGCCTGGAACAACAAAGGACAATGTGGGAAATCCTGAAGATGCTCCTCGCCAAAGCCTAGGTAGAAAAAATGCACCCTTGGGCGAGATCCAGACGATAGTGGTAGGATTTACTGAGGGCGGCTCCACATCTTCCAATAGAAAGGTGTATGCACAGAGGGCTAGATATGAAGAAGTATACCAGACAGAGAGGCCCCAAAATCAAGCAAAGAACCAGAAGGCAGTCGCCATATCTTTTGGTAAGGAGGATTGCGAGGGAGTCCAATGTAGTACCCTCATGATGACGCTCTGGTAGTGACGTTGTTGGTAGCCAACTATACTATATGGAGAATCCTAGTTGATAATGGTATCTCGACCAATATCCTTTTTTAGGATGCTTTTACAAAGATGGGGACTAACCTAGGCTGACTATGCCCATCTCCCACACTGCTGAAATGGTTCTCAGAAGATGTGGTTCAACCTGTGGGTGCTATAACACTGCCCATGTTTGCTGGGAAAGGACTATGTAGAATCACCACCATGACTAAATTCATAACAAATCACGGGTTGTATTGTTACCAAGCAATGCCTTTTGGGCTAAAAAATGCTGGGGCTACATGCCAAAGATTGGTGAACTGCATGTTTAAAAAGCTGATAGGCCGTAGCATGAGGTTTACATAGGCGACTGGTTCGTCAAAAGAAAAAAACCCGAGCAACACATAGCCAACCTACAAGAAGCTTTCTTTTTCCCATGACAATACAAGATGAAGCTTAACCTGGCAAAGTTTGGCTTCGGTGTAGATTTGGACAAATCCCTATATTTCATGGTCTTAGAGAGACGTATAGAGGCCAACTTGAAAAAAAAATTAAAGCAATAACGAACATGAAACCACCTCAAAATATAAATGAGGTGTTGAAATTAACTGGATGGAGAATGACACTTAATAGATTTGTCTCTAGGTCAACAAACAAGTGCTTGCCTTTCTTTAAGGTATGTCTCTAGGTTCAGTTCGAAAGGACCCATGTGATCATGTTTAAAGTTGAAGGAGTATCTATTCAACCAGTCACTCCTAAGTCAAGCAGGGTAGGGAGATACATTATACTTGTACATATCTATCTCCTTGGACCACTATGGTTAAAGAAGAGAAGGGTTACCCTGAGATCGACGTACTACACGAGTCGAGCTTTTAAGGGAGCTAAGGTTCATTACCTGGATGGACATGTTAGCATTCAGGTTGGTAACGACTGCCCAATGATTAATATCCTACTTCCAAACTCACCTGATCAAGTTCTTAACGTAATTCCCTTTGAAGAAAGTGCTACAAAAACCGAACACCTCATGAATTGATCAGTCGAGCCAATTGAATTTGACATCGATAATCTTCCCCAGAATGCCATGAAAGGAAAAATCTTGATGGAATTTATAGCCAAATTTACCAATTTCTCAGAAGAGATTCAAGCTACACCAACAAGAAGACCTTGACAGATCTTTGTTGATGGATCGTCCTATCGCTCTTGGGGGTGTGGTTAGGCGTGCATTTCACAATTGATTTTGGGGAGAGTTTTACTATGAAATAAAACTAGCCTTCAAAACTACCAATAGCGAGGTAGAATATGAAGCCTTGCGAGCCACGGGTGAAGCATTAGGAGTAAAGGAGGTTGATATAAAGGTAGACTCCTAGGTAGTCGTCAATCAAGTAATAGGAGAATACATGACGAAAGGCAAGAAATTGAAAAAATATTTGGCTCAAATTGCCTCGGGCATGGAAGAAATTGGAAGACAGACAAATTGGCGCCAATTGCCTTAGGCATGGAAGAGCCTACTCTACCTTGGGAACCAGCGATCAAGACATTAGAAATTCCAACCATTGGGATTGATGTCTCAAAAGTAAGACCAAGAGCACTGGAATGGGCACTGAATGTGATCAAATATCTGAATGTAGAAAGCTCCCTGACGAAAAAGGGAGGCCAGGAAGGTAAAGAAAAAAGTAGTACACTTCACCCTAATAGATGGAGTGTTATACAAACAAGGCTTCTCCACTCTATCTCCTAAGATGCATCTCGTTTGAAGAATCATTGTCCATATTGGTAGAGATATATGAAGGAATATGTGGGAACCACTATGGTAGGAGAGCCCTAGCAGGAAAGGTCATGAGGGCAACCTATTATTAGTTGCACGTCCTTAAAGAAGTGGAAAAAATTTGTCATGAAATGCACAAAATGTTCACTATTTGCACCAGAACCTCATTGCCTACCGGAGGAATTAACATCGATCATTTCGCCTTGGTCATTTGCACAATGGAGGGTCGACATAGTTGGTACCTTACTCCCAAGCAAAGGAGGAGTACAATTTGTAGTTGTTGCCTTGCAGTACTTCACCGAGTGGGTTTAAGTAGAAGCTTTGGCCACCATCATAACAAATAACATCACCAAGTTTCTATGGAAAGCTATCGATGCTAATTTGGCCTACCTTGAAGCATAATTTCAGAAAACGGGCAGCAATTCAATTTTGGTCATTACCACGACTGGTGCATTGAGTTTAGATCACCCCCAAACCAGTGGGAAAGTAGAAGCAACCAACAAGACTCTGTTCAAGATGTTGAAAAACAGGATAGAGGACAAGAAAAGAAATTGGGCTATGGAGCTATCAGGTGTCTTGTTGGCATATCGAACCATCACTAGGACGCCTACAGGAGAAACCCCTTTTGCCTTAACCTATGGGAGAGAGTCGGCTATACTAGTAGAAATTGGGATGCCAGGCTACAAAGTCCAACACTTCAACAAAGACTCCAATGATAAAAAAAAAACTAGAAGAACATCTCAACCTACTAGGGGAAAGAAGAGAAAAAGTTGAAGTGAAAATGGCGGCTAATAAAAACAAAGTGGAACATTATTTCAACAGGAGGATAAAACCCATATCATTTAAGGTTGGTCCTAAAGGAAGCAGGAACGATGACACAAGGAGAAGGTAAATTTGGTCCTTGATGGGAGGGAACGTTTGTAGTTATCGCCAACAATGGATCAGGATCATATAGTCTCAAAGACACAGTAGGAAAGGAGCTACCACATCCATGGAATGCTGAACACAAGGAAATATTTCACCTGAATGTATCCATGTAAACTCAAAGTTATGAATGAAATTATATCCTTTCCAAATAATGTCTCTTGTCGTATAAAGATGTTTTCTCCCAATTAGAGCAACAGTTGAGTGCCCTTACATTCACAAATGGAAACTAAAGGGTGATGAAACTCCCTTGGGTACATCAACCCTCACCCTTTAAGCCTTGCATTCACACACGTTGAATAAAGGGCGATGAAACTACCTTGAGTGCATCAACTGTCACCCTTAAGTCGAATGCCCATGCATTTGCACACAACAACTAAAGGGCAATGACACTCCCTTGATTGGATCGACCCTCGCTCCATAAGCTAAAAGCCCTTGCATTCGCACATGGTGACTAAAGGGTGATGACACTCCCTTCAGTGCATCCACTCTTGTCCCTTAAGTCGAATGCCTTGCATTCGTACATGGAGACTAAACAGTGATGACACTCCCTTGAGTACGTCGACTCTTGCCCCTTAAGCTGAATGCCCTTGCATTCACAAAGGGTGACAAAAGGGTGATGACACTCTTTTGTGTGCATTCACGCTCACCCATTAAGTCTAATGCCCTTGCATTCGCACACATCGACTAAAGGGCGATGACACTTAAGGAAGTGCATTGACCCTAGCCCCTTAACCCGAGTGTCCTTACATTCGCACAATACAACTAATGTGTGATGACATTCATTTGAGTGCATCAACCCTTGTCCCTTAAGCCAAATGCCCTTGCATTCACACACGATGACTAAAGAGAGATGACACCCCCTTCAGTGCATCGACCCTTGCCTCTTAAGCCAAATGCCCTTGTATTCACACATGGTGACTAAAGGGTAATGATGTTCCCTTGAGTGCATTGAACTTTGTCCCTTAAGCTGAATGCCCTTGCATTCACAAAGGGTGATTAATGGAAAATGAAAAATCCCTTAAATGCATTGACCCCCATCCCTTAAGCTGAATGCCCTTGCATTCTCACACGATGACTAAAGGGTGATGACACTCCTTTGAGTGCATCGAACCTTGCCCCTTAAGTGGGATGCCCTTGCATTAGCACACGACGAGTAAAGGGCGACGAGACTCTCTTGAGTGCATCGACCCTTGCCCTTTAAGTCGAGTGCCCTTGCACTCGCACATAGCTACTAAAAGGTGATGGCACTCTCTCGAGTACATCAACCCTCACCCTTTACCTGAGTTCCCTTGCACTCGACAATCTGACTAAGGGGTAATGACATGCCCTCGAGTGCATCAACCCTCACCCTTCTATCGAGTGCCCTTACACTCATCGATGTCGATTAATGAGAAAATACACTCCATTGAGTGCATTAGCCCTCTCTTCCAAAAACGTTATTCCTTAGCCTTTAGCACAATAAAGTCTCGAGCATAACTCACATCAGTGAGTATACAGACATTTACGCAACCTAATGGTTCTACAACTAGTATCAAAGTGTAAGCATACACTTAAGACAAAGTTCAATCCAAAGCAGAAAGTTCCAACTTCAAATAAAAGAAATATGATTATGCAAAAAATGGTTAAAGTACAAGGCAAATAGTAAAAAATCAGGGGTTTGGAGCTAGAGGAGGGAAAGCATCGGGCATCACATCTCGACTTAAGGAGTCAACAAAATGGAAGGGGGCACGACCATAACAAAGGGAGTCAAAGTTCAATGGCCTCAAATTTGTACGAGGATTCTTCAACAAGTAGCTCCTCAAAGTGCATACCATATTTATAACCTAATGCCAAGATTTGGTCACGAACATCCTTAGCCACTGCAAGCTAAAGAGAAAGGTGTACAACCTACTCTCTGGAAGCCCTTAACTCAGCCTCCAACATGAATGTTTTTTGCTGGAAATCGAAAGATTTCTTCCTATGAATCTTAGTGACATGACCAAGCTTAGGAAACTCCTCGTTATGATTCTTGAGGTCCTTGTTGGCCCCCGCATACCAAACCTCTAGTTGAGCTATCTCACCACGAACATAGTCAAGAGTCACAAAAAGCTCTCGTCGAAGGTTCTTTGACCAAGCCGCCATATTAGCATACTCCAAGGAGCGTTGTCTAGTTTCCTCCAACTATTTTCCCAGGCTTTGAAGCCTATCCCACCCAGTGTTGTGCTCTTTCTCCAAAAATTTGACCTCGAAGTGGCACCTTGACATATTTTCATCGTATTTTTGCATGTCTTAGCATAGACCAACTAACTCATCCCGCAGATTGATGATGTCTTTATGGAGTAAGATTCCTAATGAGAACATGCATCTAGCCGCTCATCTCTTCCCGCCCTCGCTTTGAAAATAACTTGGTAGGCCTTTTCGACATAGGCACTCAGAGAGCGAATCTCATCTTCTAGATAGAGTTGGCAATCGAAGATCCAACTAGCGAGTTGGTTGACCCCCTGGGACACAAAACCAATATGTGTTATGAAGAGGAAAAATGGGTAATATAGCAACTAAAGTAAGGAAACTTATTGAAGATAAAAAGCCCTTAGCTGGCGTGTGGTATCGAGAATCAACTCCTCCACATGGCTACTAGCCTAGGTCTGAGCAAAAATCTGACTCCGACTCTGACTCTACTCTGGCTCCGCTTGAAAAATCAAAGTCAGAGTCAGAGTCAGAGTTTTTTTCCCTTAAAGAGTCAAACTCTATTCTGGCTCCGATATTGTATATATGTTATAAAAATATATGCATTTTGCTATACAATCATATATATTTTATATAACTATAACTTATATATTTAGTTAAATTTAATAATAGTATGAGCTAATTATTATAAAATAATATACTTATACTATAATATAAATTGACTAACAATAGTTTAGCATATGTAAACATCATACTAATGTATAATAAACAAATGTAATAACTTGCAATACTCATGTAGAATAACTAAAGTATAATAACTAGAGTATAATAACATGTAATAGTAATGTATAATAACCAATGTATAATAACACTAATGTATATTAACATGTAATACTAATGTCTAATAACACTAATCTATAAATTTAAAATAATATGTAATACAAGTGTATATACAAAAACTGATGTATAAATTTATAATAACATGTAATACTAATGTATAATAACTAAAGTATAATAGCATGTAATAGTAATGTATAATAATCAATGTATAATAATAACATTTAATACTAATGTATAAACACTAATGCATATTAATATGTAATACTAATATATAATAACACTAATCTATAAATTTAGAATAACATGCAATACAAGTGTATATATAAATATAATAAGATGTAATACAAGTTAGAAAGTAATATAGTAATGGTAAGAATTTAGTATAATAACATACTTTTAGTATAATAAATACTAGCAAATTTAATTTAGTGATAAAAGAATTATAACAACCATAAATAAAAAAAAAATTATGGTTAAAATAAAAATAAAAATTGATTTAGGGTTTAGTCTAGGGTTTGAGTTCGAGCTTAGAAAAAAAGCCCAAAAGCCTAGCCCAAAAGGGCTAAAACGGTTGCCTAGCCTGCACTCCAAGTAAAACGGCCTCATTTTACATTTTTTGGAGTATCTACTCACTTAAGCCTGAGTTTCAATTTCGCCCCTCCAATGGCCTTTTTCTCCCTATGAATCTTTGTCGCCTCTCTCTCCTTGCGAAATGTAACATTGCATAGCTTCCCCCTCTTTCCCGTAGTCCACACGGACTCTCTCTCTCAAAATCCCACCGCATGATGCACATCCTCTCTTTCTCTCTCTCTCTTCTCCCTTTAGTCGTTTCTCACTTTTCTCCCATCGTCTTTTCTGTCTATCATGATCATCTATGTAATTTTTCACTTTCTTTAAAATTTTCTCAAGTCAATCTTGCAGCTAAGAAAGCTTTATGAAAATTTTCCAATATTGGAAAATTTGTATTGTGCCATCACGGTATCAACCATTAGGTTGAGTTTTTTTGTAAATTTCTCTCATTTTGTTGGTTTGATTTCGAAGTGGAAATGGAAAATGAAAAATGGAAAATGTGTTTGGTCATGAAGCTTTGGTGAATCTGTGTAAATGAAAAATGAAAAATGTGAATCTATGTAGATGCTTTGGTGAAACTGTGTAGATGCTTTGGTGAATTTGTGTAGATGCTTTGTGTAATTTTTGATAATTGAATTTGTGTAAAAAATAATTTTTTTTACCTCATTAATTGGCTCTCTCTCTCTCTCTCTCTCTCTCTCTCTCTCTCTCTTTCTCACACACACACACACACACACTACAACACAACTTGTCTTTTGTAACAGAGGAAACTGTCATAAAAAATGACCAAAACGTCACTAAAGGCAATTGGTGATGGTTTGAATTCGTCACCACGACCATCACCTAAAATACGTCACAAAAAATAATTAGTGACGGTTTACTGTTCAACCTTCACAAAGAATATTTTTAGTGACGGTTAAAATTTGTATATAATTTTATACAGGCGAGGCTTCTTTCCCTTTTGCTCTAGTGAAATTGAAGGGGCTCTTTTTTGCCTACGAGGGTTGGGTAAAACCCTCAAAAAGTTGCGTCCCACAATGTGAGAATGATGGGGCATGACTAGGAATCGATCAATGTTCTCCTAGGTAAGAAGAATGTCGGTATAAACCGTCTCAGAGTTTTGCTCAACCCAAGAGTAAACTTGTTGAAGGGGGCATCCTTCTAACTAGAAAGGACCACATTGAACTCATTGTCTTTGGGAACTACACCCACATTGCCCGAATGGAAAAATCCTGGTGATTGGCTTCTCTCATAGGGTACTCCCAAACTGTACCCAGCACAAAGAGAAATTGCTTGTGCCAATCTTTGACATGAGAATAGTGGGTCTCTAGGCGTGCCACTCTACACTTGGTCTGCAAACAGAAACTGCACAACTTTCTGTCAAGATGTAGAACAACATGGGTATAGAGGAACTCCTGAGCGGTATGGTCAAGGTTTTCCTCGCCAACAAGCTCTAAGACTCAACACCACACAACGTAGCATGACAATAACACCCTCTAAGTGTTGGTACGGAGCTAAGATGGGGCTAAATCCAAATAATCCAAAACATCCCAAACCAGACAAAAAAATGAGAGTTGTAACCCATCGAAAACATGCTTATGGAAAGGGCCATTTGTTCAGCTAATCCTTCCGAATCAACAACCCATGATGGGACCCAGGCGCTTCCAACACGACAGAATTAGGAACTTTATATGAGTTCTTTAAAAAATCAAGGTCTGCCTGTGAAGTGGTGGAAACTAACGATGTCCTTCAAAATCATCTGTGGTACAAACTAGCACCCCTAGCCTTGTTTGGAGATGTTTAAGGGTGTGAAGATCGTGAACCACGAGAACCAAAATGAGAAGTATTACAAGGATCCATTGGTGATGAAGAACGATTGGGAAGAAGAAGAATAAGAAGAACCAAACAAACAAGGGCTTAGGGTTTGTGGTAGAAAACAATAAGGATGTAAAGGGAATTGAAAACAAGAATCAAAACTACAAATGGGGAAAGGGTTTAAAGGAAGCAGTGATGGCTAGGAAGCTACCAACAAGAAAGTGACAAGTGTCACTGACAAGAGATAATGTGAGCGGATCTCGTGTTACGCGCTGCAAAAAAGGACTTGGAAGGCAAGATGACATGCGCCATCCCAAACGTGGGAATATGTGTCCTCAAGAAAACAGCCACAAACGAAGGATTACTGAAACAATGCAGAACAAAGTTGAAATTCACATCACACCCTTGTGATAGGAATTCATGAGGTAACTAGAGGGCCAAATAGCCCCTCATAAAGAGTGGGTCGAACCCACAACCATAAAGGCCCACAAACTTGCGATCAAAGGCCTGTGCAACACAAATCAAAGGGGCAACCTCCAAAATGCACCATTACGGAATCCGAATCCAGCTATCATTAACCACAAATTAATGATATAACGACGGACAATATCCAGCGTGATATCCACTTGTGAAACTCGCTCAAGATATTTATCATCTTTGGCATAACAGCTGATTTGGAACCCTAACAATCTGCAGTCCAACGAGTTTTAGAGAAGGTTAAGCCACAAGGCAAGCCTCCTTATTACACGCCCGACTCATATAAATAGAGGTTAAAGAACACACATGAGGTAGCTTCTGAACCCTTTGAGATTTCAAACATCCTTCACACTCCACACTGACTTAGGAATTGGAGGTGTCCCTTAACACACTAAGCCCCTTTCATCTTCTTGTTGTAGGTTGCTGGAGTCGTTTGTAGAAGTACGAAATACATTCGTAACAATGTGGTCAATTTGTTGATCTGTGAGCTTCTACGAGTTTGTCTAGAAGATACAAGCACAATTGTAGAAACTATTTAGTATTTCAAAATAGGAATACTTGCCAGGCTTTCGGCCATGTTTGTGAGTAGGGCTGAGCACTGACTTAGTCGGAGTTGGTATCTAGGAAATTCGAATCCAACTTCGACTTTGTTAGAGTTTGAGTGTGAACTCTGACTTACCTAGGCTCTTATCCGACTCCGACTACAATTTATTGGGTTGGAGTTAGATTTGGGCTTTTTTTGTTGCATGTTTAGCCATTTTTCAATGACACTTTATATATAATAGAATATATATATTTTTTGTAGACTTTCAAGTTTCAAGTTTACTAAAAATATTACAAAAAATATATATTTTATATGCTATGCAAACCTAAAAATTTTTAAAGAAACTAAAATATACAGTAGACCCTTTAGGCTATTCTTAATATATTATCATTCATAATTTCATATTAGAGTTTCAAACTCCCAAATCAACTAAAAATAAATAAAATAATTGTTCAACCATCTAGCTAAGGCCCCAAATAACTACTAAAAAGTAAAAGCAACCACGAGCTAGCATGGTTCAATGACAATATTCATTATCCAATCATTCCCTGTTGAATAAATTACAAATAGGAAACATAATCAACCACTCAAATACAAGCCAAATATTGTATTAGTATCTAGTTACATACTACTATTATTGGAGGGCCTATTTAAATCATAAAACCCATTTTGCTATGAAATACCCGAAAAGGGAAAAGCCAATAGAAAAGGCCTGGGGCTAATTAAGGGGAATAAAGGAGTTCAGAGTGAATCAAAAGTGTACAAGCACTATGCCATCTCTCATAGAAGGATAGAGATCTCATGCAGTTGCATAATCATTCAAAGTATTGAGTGATGATCCACATCGATAAATTCTGAATAAGATAAGTATAATGAATCAGTCTATATATATCAGGTAACTCTTGATAGTAAGGGATCGAACTCCCTTTTTGGTAAGTATATATGATCAATATATAAATATACATATTTTTATAAAATTCAGAGATGGAGGTCAAAGACGAAGTCAGGTAGACAGCAACTCTGACCCCGACTCCGGAGTCGGAGCGTAGTTAGAATCGGTGTTGAATTTTCAAATTTTTGCACAACGAGTATAAAATTACAAGAGACCGTATGTACTCGACATTTCTATTAATTATATTATATGACAACATAAACTAATAAGAATATTATAGTTATTGCACATAGGAAAGACAAAGATAGCAAAAATAATAATGAAAGGTAGAGAGAGATGTCAAGGACAGAAAAAAGGTAGTGAGAGCAAGCTTACAAGTGTTTGTGAACAACCAACTTTTGACGATGAAATCATGAGGCGTTCATTTGGACACTTAAAATATATCAAAATATTTGTAAATAGTAGTGAAATAATTTGAAATAAGATATTTTATTGAGTTTTGAGAAAAAAAAAGAGAAAAAATTGAATAAAATATTATAAAATTAAAAAATTGTTTGAATGTAATTTTTTAATATAATTTTGTTTTAAAATTTAAAAAAGTTGTATTGTTTTTTGTGTTTTATTTGAGAAAGTTGTATTGTGTTTTATGTTTAGATAATAATTAGGTAATAATTAGATGAAAAAGTTAAAGACTTGAAATTGAAAAATATTTTATATTTTAGTAATATTTGAAAAAAAAAATATCTAAAAATATTTAAAAATATCTCAATGTCCAAACTAGCCCCAAGAGAAAATGGGAGGGGAGGGGAGGGGAGAGGATGATAAGTGATCGGGCTAAAGAAATGAGTTTTGAACTTGGGCTATCCATGTGGTGTATCATCACTTTATGGAAAATCTTTGCTGTTGATTTGTTGTTACCTTATTGGTGGGTGCAAAAGTGGGAAAAACACTCAATCCGGTTTTATTATTATTATTGTTATTATTATTTGGTATTTCTTTTCTAAGTAAGCCCGGAAGGGGGGGGAGCCATCTTAAATGACAGTTTTGACTGTATAGTGTGATGCGATCATTTGTAATAATGATTGGTTTTGATGCACTGTAGTTTGTTATTTTGAGTTGCTTAAAGCAGAGACCCGTTTCCTCGTCCTAAAGATCTTCGATTAGAAAAAAAGGGTAATATAGTTGGATAGATGATATATATTGGCACAAGTTGCAGTGATTAAAATTGTCGTTTCTGACTATATATGTCAGCGCGTAGGAGTTATGTGTTGATAGTGTTAGAGTGGGGTGGATCAAATCTAATAGTTTGGGACAATATGTAATCTCTAGAAGTATTGAGACACTCTGTCGAATACAAAAAATGGTCATGAGACTCACGTACTGATTGTTTTGCATCGATAATGCCTTGTCGATGGTGACTCACGAGAAAGCAATAGATCGATCGGGTTAGCTCGAGCTGGTGGATAGTGCCCATATGTCAACATGTAGGAGAAAATAATATGTTGGTGCATAGGAGTTATGTCCCGATAGTGTTGGAGTGGGGTGGATCAAATCAAATAGATATGGGACAATACGTAATCTCTAAAGGCATTACCCTGGCCCGAGATAAAAATATTGCCTTGTCGATGGTGAAGCACAAGAAAGCAATAGATCAAGCTTAGCCAGAGATGGTGAGAAGAAAAACTAAGGAAAACCAAGAAAAGAAATGAAAAACCTAATGGACATGGTGGAGAGGACGCTAGACGGAACAGAAAAGATGAGCTTTTGGTTTGAGAGAGACTGAACTTTCTCTCTATAGGAACAAAGAAGAAATACATCATTATTTGGTATGTACTAAATGCAATAGAGCGTCCATAAGGCATGTTAAGAAATTAACGTAGCAATTTTTAATCAGGCTAAACTTTACTAACAACCTTGCAATTTTAAAGTGGCCTCATGAATCGGATTGACAATATACAAAATTATGAACTTAAATGGTTTCTATAACATTTTTTTAAGAGTAATCACCTCAATTAACATGAGGTGAGGAAAAAAATTTTAAAAATAAACTAAGGGTTTTGGCGTAATCATTTGTGGATCGAGATTTTTTTAATGAAATTGATCAAGTTGAATAGACCCGAGATGGAACACTTGGAAGAGGTGAATAGGTGTTTAATGAAATAATGCAAAACTATTATTTATGTAAAAATCTAAAATAAGATAAAAAAAATAAAAACAATTAAAATGGAATTTGGCCACAAATAGAAGACTTTTGAATAACTATTCAAAAAGTAAATTAATCCAAACAAATCAATTGTGAATTTAATTAGATAGGTTACAATTAGTTTTAAGTTCTCCCAAAACCTTTGTAGATTTCAAACAGCAGATTATAATCCAAACAAATCACTCAATCAATCCAAATAAATTAATGTTTTTTGAAACACCTCTTCATGAGTGAACTCTTCCACTCAATTGGGACTCCAGCACCACCATGAACTCACTTGCAATCACTAAAAATGAGATGATCAAAAGATTAATAGGATAATGATCTATATACAGTAAGACAAAAATGTTGGCTTGAAAGCTCTCAATCTCATATATGAAATCTCATTTTGATGAGAAATGATATTTGCAGTAATAGAGTGTGCAAGCAACCGCGAATTCCTTTTTTTTTTTAAATAAATAAATAAATATGAGATCTGTATAAAAATAATAATTTTTTAATAGCGAATCCCATTCTTTTTCAAAAGGAAAATACTTTAGCAATAAAGGAATTACACAAAAATAAACATACAAACTACTGTGGTGTGATGTGGTACATCAGATTACAAAGTTATTTTTATTATAAAGTAGATATAATGGATCTTATGAAGACACATAAGTTTGTGGGTTTATTTTGTATAATCTCTTTGTATATGTAACAGTTCTCTTTTCAAAAAGAGTGCATTGCTGGCAATTGTAAGCGTGCAGGACTGTATCTAGCATTATAAAATATCATTTTTCTTATTTTTAATACTAGTAAAAGAACATAGAGATAAACATAACATGGGGGGAGGGGGTCTTTGCAAATTCTAATTTTGATTCTAGATAGTGATCTTCACGTGTTATAATGCTCAATACTTTTAAAACAAAATCTCTTTATGGATACCATTTTTAATGGTCAAAGAGGTTTAATTTTGTAACCGTTACCAAGAATAACAGTTATGGAAGCTCAATACACTCTTATCTGTTGCATTTTGTAGAACATTTATTTCACTTCTTTATTCTCTCATTAATTGACTTCATTTATAGCTATTTTGATTTGTGTCAATGACACAATATCGGACTGAATATCTCAAATGATTCAATTATCTTCTCATACATCAAAAACCCAAAAACAAAAGCACATCAATAAATATACTCCAAGCCATTTCACATATATTTATGTTATATATACACACATGTAAATACAGAAAATCACATCCACAAACTCTTAAATGTTCTAAGTCTATCTACAACCGAAGATTTTATTTCCAAACTTGGTATCCTTTTAAACGTTACAAGGGTATAAACTAACCTAATTAATGTAGAAACACAAAAGCAAATTGGTCTACCGTCTCCTTAAGGCGATGGAATGTGCTGTTGTTGGTCGGCCTCTTGTAACGATCCACTACCGCTTGGAATAGATGAAGCCTGTGTAACAGCCCGCTAAAATTATCAGTTTTGGATTTTTTTCCCGACAACAATCACATCTCTCTCGTCTTTACCCTCATCTGGAATCACGCGTATAGATTATCTTTTCCGTAAATCACGTAATTTGTTCTTCACCGACAGCTGTAAAATCATGAACAGTTTTATCCTAAGCGTTGTACCTCGATGGCGTTTTTCCGGATCTTATCCATCGAATTTCAAAGTATTAGATAAGCTTGTTTTTAAAGTAGCACAATTATAATAATTTAATGAGTTCTGAAAATATTATAATTGTGGATACAGTGAGATTTGATTACAAATCTCAGTAAGTTAACATAAAACTCACACACAGGTTAAAAATGCATGCATGGCAGTAAAAGCATAAATGCATAAGTATAGTCATACATAAGCATAGCATAACTTGACATATAGCATGACTTAACCAGAACCTAAGCGTGAACTGAACTTGACTTAACATGGCATGAACTTAAGCTTAAAACATAACATGAACAAACAACATAACATGAACGTGAAACATAACATGGACTTGAAATATAGCATGAACGTAAACATGCATAACATAAATAAGAACTTGAAAATAACATAAACTTGAACATAACATGACATGAACATAACATATACGTGAGCATAACATAACATGGACTTGATCTAAAACTTGACTTATCATGTATTTGATCTGAAACTGGACTTAACATAAACTTGAATCTTATTCAATTGTCTTGATTAATAACGTGCATTAATACGTACTCCACAGTTGTTGTGGCCCCACGTATTCAAGTAACATAAAACATAATACGTACTCCACAGTTGTTGTGGCCCCACGTATTCTACATGTCACAATTGCTGTGTCTCATGTAGTGTATGCTCCACAGTTGTTGTGGCCCCATACTTCATGCTCCACAGTTGTTGTGGCCCCATGAATACACATAACATAAAATATAATACGTACTCCACAGTTGTTGTGGCCCCACGTATTCTACATGTCACAATTGTGTGTCTCATGTAGTGTATGCTCCACAGTTGTTGTGGCCCCATACTTCATGTAACATAAAATATAATACGTACTCCACAGTTGTTGTGGCCCCACGCATTATAAGTAACATAAATATAATACGTACTCCACAGTTGTTGTGGCCCCACGCATTATAAGTAACATAAAATATAATACGTACTCCACAGTTGTTGTGGCCCCACGCATTATAAGTAACATAAAATATAATACGTACTCCACAGTTGTTGTGGCCCCACGATTATAGTAACA